>APFE031191434.1:297526-310224 GCA_000404065.3 Pinus taeda
AAGAAGTATACCCAAGTGCGTCAGGAGAAATCATCAATGAAAGTTAATAAATACTTGTAGCCAGAGAAGGAAACAACTGAAAGTGGACCACATAAATCACTATGCACAAGCTGTAGAGGGGCTGAGGCATGCCAAGAGGCACGTTTTTCAAAATTGTCCCGATGATGTTTTCCGAGTACACATCCGGAACAAACACCATCTCTGCAAGATACCATTGGAAGACCTGTCACCGTATTTTCTTTACATAGATTCTGAAGGGAGCGATAGTTTAAGTGACCAAATCGCTCATGCCAAATTTTGCTCACTTCATCATTATGAGCAACAAATACCGAGGGAAGATTTTGATGACCCAAAGTTGTGAAACTTATACAACCTTGTAGAGTCATCAGCAATGCCAGTAGCTAAAATCTGTCTAGGATCTCTTAGGTCCTTAATTACAACATCGTGAGGTGAAAATTCAACGATTTACCTTCACCTGAATGAGTTATCTGATATACAGATAGAAGGTTGCAGGATAAGGTTGGAACACATAATACATCATTAAATTGACCATTGTCTATATGAACAGT
Source organism: Pinus taeda (assembly GCA_000404065.3). Taxonomy (NCBI): domain Eukaryota; kingdom Viridiplantae; phylum Streptophyta; class Pinopsida; order Pinales; family Pinaceae; genus Pinus; species Pinus taeda. The sequence continues at coordinate 298,096 of APFE031191434.1, forward strand.
TCCAGTCCCTACAACACTAAGAGATCAATCATCACCAACATATATATTTTTGGTGTTACAATCATTTAAAGAAGAAAACATGGCTTTGTTTTTGGCCATGTGATAAGAAGCTCCAGAATCAATGAGCCACTCATGAGAATTAGAGGAAGAAGATACATTTAGTGCATAGCCAGACTGAGATGCTTGACAACCACATGCAGAAAGTGCCATTCCTGAAGATGAATTTGAAGAGTGCTCCAAATGGATGTTATGCTTCTTCATTGTTGCTTCGAAGGCTTCCATTTTCTTAAAGCATTTAGATTCTAAGTGGCCATCTTGATTACAAAAGTTGCAATGTCTATCAGTCTTCTTCCCTTTGTTTTTATTTGCCTTATCATTCTGGTGAAATAATTTTTCATTTTGAGGCTGAAATTTCTTAGGACCCTTGTTTGGTTTAGGACCATTCTTTTTAGGACACGACTTCTTAGGATTCTTTGAGTTTGGTTGTTGCTGGGCGGTTAACGCTTTCTTAGAAGAGTTTCCAAGATTAAGAAGACCAAGGTGTAAGAGTTTTCCTTTTTCTCTTATTAAAGAATCACAAAAAGCATCAAAGGAAGGGGGCTTGTAGTCATGTTCTTGAGAAATGAAGGCTTCTCTTGTAGAATGGAAGGTGGAAACAAACACAGAGTAGGATGGTCCCCACTTCGTAAGAATGCAATAGATAAGGGTACTATCTTCTTTCTTAACCTTAACACCTTCCAAGAGAAGTCTAATGGTCTTGAACTTGGACAAGAAATCTTCAATGCAAGAAACATTATTGGGGTCCAATGTAAGCAACTCATTTTCCAGTTGATGGGCTCTAAGTTCATTTTTTATTCCAAAAACTTTAGTAAGCTGCTCCATTGCTTTATCAGGAGTATCAATTTCTATAATATGGAATATAAGAGCGGGAGAGATAGACATCCCTATCAACCCAAGTGCTTGATCTTGTCTATTTTCCCATTTAGCTGCCTTATCTTCATCTTTCGGTTCGGTTTCTTGGCCTGAGGCTATTCTGTAAAGACCTTTACTTCTAAGTAAATCCACAATGTAGGACCACCATTAGAAGTAGTTGGTGCTATCAAGAATGACTTGGCATGGACTTTCCATTTTAATAGAAATTGAAGCTATATATGCTGGAACTAAGTGTTCTAATGGAAAGATCTCGAAAAATTAGGCTGGTTTAAAAAAACTGCTCTGAAAACGGCTTCCGGATGAAGAAGTTATGGCTTTTTGAAAAACAATTGATGAAGGCGCCGACGAAGTGCGGGAATGTGCAGAAATGAAAAAAAACGCCCATTTTTCAACAAAAAGGAGATTTGAACCCAAGACCTCTACTCTCATAAATTAGCTTTGAACCAAGTAGCTTATACAAAAGTTTGAGAGAGAGAGGGGGGGGGGGGGGGGCTTTGTTTTCTTTTGGTCACTGAAGCTTTGGATTGCGTGCTTGCTTGAGAAAGCTCTTTTTCTTCCTACAAAACAAAAAAACAAAACCCAACACGGAGATACAAAAAAAAACAAGCCTTATGGCTTAAAGTTAGCTTTACCCGGAAACTAAATATTTTCCTCGATGTTTTTTGATTTTCCGAGATCACACTAAGGTGCAAGGAAAAGAGCATACGCATGAGAAAAATCCTTCCTTTATGTTTCTGATTTTCCAGATCGCACAGAGTCACAGGGCAAAGAGCATACGCAGAAATGAAAGGTATAGATCCGGTAATAAAAAATAGCTAAATAAACCGAAACCGAAATAAACAGAGAGAAAATAACTATAAACTGCAAATAAACATTGTATACCTCCAGATCTTAAAAATGATGCAACTAGGGCTACCGGAAACCTTTTCGTGTGAAATGAAAGGGGTTCCTCACTGGAACAGATGCTCCTAAAATAACAGAGCAGTCCTCTCAGCCCGAAAGCAGTCAGAAACAACAGATCTAAGAGATGGCAGTCGGATGCAGTTGTACCGGCTTCAGATTTGGATCACCAACGGACGTGGCCCTCAAATAGATCTGATACCATGTAGGAATTTACAGGGTAAGTTCCTCAAACAGAACACCAAAAGGAAACCGCTCACAAACAGATCACAGATCAATACACCAGTTTTTGACGTGGTTAAAACCCTCAAAGAGGGAAATAGTCCACGGCCCTGAGCCAACGCGGCCACTTCAGGCAATTTATTAATAAAAGAATGAAAATTTACATAAGCTTCTCTCGTGAACGGTTAACCTACAAATGACCCTCCATGCGCTTTAAATAGAATTCATGGACCAATCGGGTCTTAAGCCATGGATCAAGTGTCGGTAATACCGAGGAAAGAATGAACCATCAGATCACTACATATCGTGACTGTCGGATTGTAAGTTACAAATGTACATGGTAAAGAAACACACTTTACTTAACTCTATACTAGACCAAGTTATACTTAACTATTCCTATGTGTCTGAATATCCTAACAAGGGTAGCCCGATCACCTCTCTTTCTCCATGATTTAATGTTTTATTGTAGGTAGACACTCGGTTTTTGCCGGTCTTATGAGAATAAAGAAGGTCAATTTATGGACAAATGATTCTTGAAAGAAATTTTAATAAAACAGGGGTATTTCATCCAATTCATTACCTAACGGATTCATAACAGAAGAAATGAAGAATGGATTTCCATTTAAAGATTCATGTCACTGCTACCAATACATTTTTCCAAGAGATCCTTTTTTTCATTGACAGATTGATATTCCCTTAGGAAATAACATCATAGCTGTTGTAACTTAATTCATTTATTTATATACTACTTTAAATAAGTGTTGTTTCAATTTTTTTATTTCTCTTATGTTTTTGTGTTTTAGGGGTTGCTTCCTTCAAATTCTAGTTTCCGCTCCATTGGCGACTGAAAAATGAGGACCCCACCATGCAAGTTCTAGCTGCAGAAGGCAATCCTTTAATAGTTTCATTTTTGTAAAAAGTTATTTCTTTCTTTTTCTGTAAATACAATTGTTTTTCTTGTTTTTCTCTATCACTTATCTTTCTTCTGTATGATTGCCCTTCTGTTGTTTAGAGCAGTAGGGATGATTGCTTGTCTGTGTTTTTTTCTCTCCCTGTTTTCTTTTGTTGTTCCCTATAGGGAACAGCTGTTGTTCCCTAACGGAAACAGCTGTTGTTCCCTAAAGGGAACAACACTTTTTCATGTGTGTTGATTTGTTATTCCCTACAGGGAACAGCTATTGTTCCCTACAGGGAACAACACTTTTCACGTGTAATTTTCTTTCTTGTTCCCTATAGGGAACAACACTTTTCGCATGTGTTTTTCTTTGTCGTTCCCTACAGGGAACAACACTTTTAGCTTGTGTTTTTCTTTGGTGTTCCCTACAGGGAATAACACTTTCCGCATGTGTTTTTTATTGTTGTTCCCTACAGGGAACAACACTTTTCGCGTGTGCTTTTATTTGTTTTTCCCTACAGGGAACAACTGTTGTTCCCTCTAGGGAACAACACTTTTCGAGTTTTGTTGTTCCCTCCAGGGAACAACACTTTTAGAGTTTTTGTTGTTCCCTCTAGTGAACAACTCTTTTTTGAGTGTTTTTTTGAGTTTTTGTTGTTCCCTCTAGGGAACAACACTTTTAGAGTGTTTTTGTTGTTCCCTCTTGGCGACAACACTTTTTTTATTTTTTGCTGTTCCCTCTTCGGAACAACATTTTTGCTTCTTGTGAAGTTTTGTGTGTTGTGAATAGCACCTCCTTCCTCTTGTAGGATTATTTCTAGTTCATCTCAACCACATTTTACTGATTCCCTTTCATGGCATGAAATACACTACTTTTATGAGGACAAGAATTATGGATTCTACTGAAGCGAGTTAATATCATTCATGTTATGATCTTTAACAGGACAGCTCCTTGATGATAGATTATTTTCAAAAGGGGCATCATTATTTATATACTACTTTATTGCATTGTTTTCTGTTGTACATGATAGTGATTGATCATCTTAATACCATGTTGGTTCCAGCCTTCCTGGTTATAATCTTCTGTGTCTGTAATAAATGAGATTATGGGTATATTTTTTTTATTGACATCTTCAACTTCTTCGACCATCCCTACTCTTAAGGAGTACCGAGCCTCCCTTTATTTATCATAAAAAATGTGTAATAACAACAAAATTTTGTTTACAAATGGAGGATAAGGGGTCTCATTAAGAGCCAGCCTACCATGTTCATAAGGCTGTAACAAAGTGACATTCCCATTATGGCCACCACACCAGGGTTATGATCCATTGGATAACCAAAATATCCTTGGAATAGGAGTTCTCATCACGAGCCAGCTTGATCATTTTTTCTACATCCCAGTGAATGGCAGTGTGGTTATCTGGTTAACACGCCAGCACATTGATCTCTTCTGTAGAACAACACTGGAACTCTCCATTTATAAATTAAGGATCTTGGCTCATATGGGTTAAAAAGAAACCCTGTCGAGGCTATGGACGCCTACTGGCAACAGAGGCTCTGCTTGTAGTATTGAAGTTATATCTTATCGTCAATTATTACTATAATACCCTTTTCTTAGTCTCTCTTTTTATCGGAGAAGTTATTTCCTTAATTTTTTCCTGTTTTGAACCTTTACGCATGAAAAATTGTTTTCCGATCAATCGCATCATTCTTGGCTAGAATACCATCAGCAAAACATATTTTTGGCATATTGTTGTCCTTTTTCTCTTTCGCATAACTTATCATTGATCCAAAGTGTCCTATCTCTTATTCATAACTATCTTTACACACTCTGTTTTCATTATAACCATACCTCTTGCCGTCCTATCATTGATATGTGTACTCTGCTTCATTTACTATCATATTATTCATTCCCTTACCTTGCCATCATAACAACACTTTTCCTATGCTTTATGGTCATGAACGCCCTTTTCCAATTGGAGGGGGAAGGTTGTTCAAATTTTTTTTCTGATTAAAATATTTGCATGCAGCTTATCTATTGCTATTCAAAGCTAAAATTGTGGATTCAAAAAATTTGCATGCAGCATAGTGATTTGTTTACAGGAGAACAAAAAGTATGGGGGGAAACTCTATTCATAGCAAGGCCACACTATTGCAACTAACATAAGAGGCTCGAGAAACTCGTGAACACGAACAATTGTTCAGACATGATGTGCTTACCTAGATTCCACCTTTTGCATCACTTTCAGCATCAACTCAACAAACATCAACTTCAACAAATGTCAATCCATACATGTCATTCCACATTTTTTCAGAGGGAAAACTTGAGGTAAAATAACATAATTTTCTGCTTTATTACAAATTTAGGATAATTTCATGAAAATCCATTGAGCATTATTTATCATCATTCATTCCACATCTTTCCCACTTCCCATTTTTCAAAGACAGATTCTTTCAGTTTGGGGGAGTGTTCCTTTCATTTATTTAATTATTATGACCATGCCATTAATATTCTTTATCATCCATTGATCTTCTTATTCATTCTCAACACCTCCCTTATTCCATGTTGTTTTACACCAAGCATAGATTTGAACAGATGGTAGCAACCACCTCAATTTGTTTTTTAGCGTTGCATGAGGGCATGCTAATTCTCCAGTTTGGGGATAGAATTGCTACATATGATGGATGTTCTCTACTTTCTTTCTCATTTAAGGCATACAATTTCATTTTTATACAATGCCGACATTGATTTGTGTATATCTTTAAAACTATGAACTGAATTCTTGTGATTTCTGGAAAACAAAGAGGTATCATTAAAATACACAAACCTAGATAGTTTCAAGTTATATTAGTTCATAAAATTTCGGAAATCATGCACTATCACCTATAGCCATTTTGTTTATATCTCATGATCCGTGCATCAAAATGATATGATTTTTAGATCATAGAAGCATTAATATCGTAGAAATCTATTTGCAAAATTTCAGCAAAATTTAGTTTGTAGTTTTTTTGAGAAAATGGTTAATGAAGTTTGTTGTTACTTATATCATATTTTGCTACAAATTCATATATATATAGTTGAACGTTAATGTAAAAATTGTTACGCCTTCATCAACATTGCTAAAATTGAATATTCATTATTTGAGGAAGAATTCATTTGTTCCAACCGTTTCATGAGTTGGGATGAACAATTTTTGTATTACTGCTTGGTTAATACAGAGACTTTGGGTTGCATGAGGACATGCAATATATTCAGTTTGGGGGTATGTTGGGCCGTTAGTTTGTCATTATTATTATCACTCTTTAATGCCTATTTCATCAATTTATACCATTCTTTATCATGTCATTTATCATGGTTTATCATATAATTCCATTTTATAATTATTTATGCTCTTATGGATAAATATTATTTCTTCCCCTTTATTTTTAATAAATTGATGATTATTATGCATGATTTTACCAATGATGGTTTATTAATAAATTTTTTGTAACATCACTCACCATTTTAGCCTCCAAGATATTTTCCAGATTGCAAATTTGATCTCCATCTCATCATTAAATATTCCAGCTCAGAAATTCGTTGGAATAAGAAGTGACAATTTTTCATTGGACGTTTCGGGCAAATGGAGAAGAATCTGGAAAATCCGAAACATGGGTTTTGATCAGAACGGACAAAATTAGTTTTGAAATGAGCACTTTTCCCAAATTCGATCCGTATTAAGAGAAATGGAAGGTTCTCCAAAGACGTTTTTCTTAGATTCGCTTTTGCGTCCAGTTTCCAAATTATCTTAGTTGCAATACCAAATTCAACCTGTTCCTCTTGAATGCTGATAGAAAGATATTTAAAATATGATCTTGCTAATCAATTTGTTGTGAACAATCCAATTTTGTTATGGGAATCATTTTGTAATAATCTCTGTTGTAACTTCTCCCTGCTCTCTGTGTATTTAAATGCAAACAGAGATCAAAGAAGGGGATTATGAGATAGATCATTAAAGATAGGATAGGATAGGATAGGGTAGTAGGAGAGGGGATAATGGAGAGATTTTGATATATACATGTAATCATTGTTGAATTACAGGCATAGTATATTATATTATTTTCATTCAATGAAAGAGTCTGTTGATTTCCCTTGACGTGTGCAGATCGAATCGAATGAGACGTGTTGATTAAGCCTGAGTGGTTTTTAATTCTCTGGTTACTGTAAATTCTTTCCTCCAAAAAGTGGCAAGGGCCTGCCACAACTGGGAGATCTAGCTAGATTATCACCAACGCTGTAGATTTCCATTACTATTTTCATTTCAATTCTGTCAATTTTGTAGGTTGTGAGTGTTAATTTCATTGCAGAGCGTGTGTTAATTTCATTACAGAGTGTTTAATTTCTAGCATAAGTGTGAGTTATTTTTACACAGGCAGGCGTGGATAAGGCATGGATTAGAGCATTGATTTCATTTTCTTTTGTTTACAACATTGCAGAATAGGGCATATGTGAGAGTGTGGTTATTATAGAATCAATTGAAAGAGATTGGTTAATGCTACTAAACTCTCGATTGACATCATTTCCATTTGAATTGCTTAATTGAGATTGAGTGTGATTTAGATAGAATCAGCTAGAAGAGATTGGTTAATGCTACTATGCTATCGGTTAATGTTATTTTCAATTGAATTTGTTGCTTCAGATTTGATTATGGTTTTGCTTGAGATTAAGTCCTGATGCTTAGATGTATTATTTCCTTTAAAAGTTACAGCTTGAGATTTATGATTGTATCCAGATACTCTTGTATCAAGTTTTATAGTTCAACTTAAAAATCATTACTCTCTGGATTTATAGCTTGCACATATTGTGTACACTCTTGAAACGAAAATACTTACCCGGGTTCATAATTAATGTGAGGCAATTAGGAGTTTTAAAAGACAACTAGTAGCACCCAACAACCTAGTGGAAAACTTCCATGACAACGTATTTATTAGGATCAAAACCATAGATGAGGAGTAGACCCCACCGTTTGTGAATGGTTATAGACTGAAAGTTTATAGGAATCCGCTTTCCAAGGATAAATTTATAGTTTCAATAAGGAACTAAATATGAATGAGAGTTCTAGTGCTCCCAATCCATCCAACTCCTTATCAATAGAAAAACAAAATAAAAAATAAAAAATAATAAAGTGTCAAGTGAAAACCTCCTTTGAGGCACTTGAGACAATCTTATTAGAAGAAAAACTCCACGAGGAAATCATTGTGTTTGAAAAAAAAGTAGAGAGAAAAAAAGTCTCTAGGTGAAAACCTCTTATGAGACGCCTTAAGTAGGTTCACTAGCTGAAAACCTCCATGAGGCAACCATTGAAACACCCTGCCCCCACCCAAAAAAAAGAGAAGAGAGGGAGAGATTAAAAAAATCATATGGATCTCTCACATATGTTTTCTATGTGGGACAGTTTCCCCTACCATAAAAGGAGAAATAGTAATCAAGTTAACGAAAATGGACATATTGCAAAAATCAGAAAAAAGGACAGTTTGGCACCCGTTTCAAGTCATCAACGCATATTTCCACAAATTTGGCCTAGTTGGTATCCTTGTACCATTTTTTATTTCTTTACATCATCCATCTAATATTCCCCACTTTCCATAGGCTTTCTACAACATTCTCGAAATGTTACAAGAAAGTATCGAATTTCTATAAGAAAGAGATTTCTGTGAAAAAAATACAGATCCAAGTTCCTTTTAGTATCTTGTCCAAAGGAAAGCACCAAAAAGGTCCTAATGATTTCTCTTTCCATGTCCAAGATTCCCAAATATGCTCCTTTCACTGTATTCACCCTATTTTGCCATATAGCAACTTATTTCCTTCACTTCTTTATCATGTATAAAATCAAAAACTTCTCCATCCACATTTCCTTAATCCTTCTAAATTATCAAGCCTCTTGCATCACTTAAGGAAAATTTTCACTAATCTTGAAAGTATTTTGTTCCTACAACAAGAAACTACACAGCCTTGTAGCAAGCTATAAATGCACTACAAACCATCGTTTTCAGCATATAAGGAGCCCTCTAAGGGAACTATATTTCCCAACAACTCTATAGCTCCATATGAACCCTGTATGATTGATGAATAAGTCTTATGTAGCTACAATATACCTTGCAAATGTATACATGATGAATTGTACACAACAACCAATATTAACCCAATCTCTAAAACCACTTGGAACCATGGAATTCATCAACATTAGGTTTCCAAAAGTTAAAGACAAAGTATAGAGCCTTGAACTCTCTTTTAATTCATATAAAGCATAGTTAAAATTACATTTTTGTGCAAATCAAGGTTCAAATACGCTAGCGTCCAAAATCTTAACCAATAGTTCAACACCCACTTTTCCTAAGTTTCTCTTTACACATGTGATAGACAGGTGAAACAAATGACTTCTTATCCTTATTTCATTGGAAAAGGTGGTCATTGTCCTTTTATAATGTAACATTCCAAGTAGTGAGTACATCTAAGAATTATGTCAATGATTCGAGTGGTATATGGGAAAGCTAATCAATGCATGTTTAGTACCATTCCTACCACCCCATAATTACACTACACCTTGTAATTACCACCATTTTGAAAAATAAATAGTTGTAATCTCCCTATCGACAAGGTGCATGCCACTATAAGAAGCTACAAGTACATCACAAGTTTTCATAGGATTTGTTATAGGTTTTTACATGAACTGTTATAGATAGCTACATGATTGCAGTAGGGTTTTATATAGGACTATGTAAAAAATACTATGTTTCCCTCACCAAGCATCAAAACTCTATGTGTTGAGAACATGGGTGCCAAAACAAATCTTGAATTTCTTATCAAGTCTTATTCCCAATAAATTATTTAGTCTTCATATTATGTTTTGTGTCAAACTAGGCATACAGTCTACATAAAAAACTATGCTTTATGCGAAGCTGCAAGTGGTATGAGAGAAGGTTCATCATTTCCATTTTTATATACTTGATGCCATATTTTTTGAAGGTATAGGATCAAAATTATGTTATTATTTGGAACGATGCCCAATTAAAAAAAGCACATAGGTGTTGCAACATGAAACCATATTTCCCATAGTACCACAATTACACAATCTCCTCTCATAATTGTTATAACCATAGAGCATGAAAACATTTAGTTTGACTAAGCTTGTAGGAAGAAAAAAATTTGAGTGTGGTTTGATATTAGCTTCCAAAATCTGACTATGGGAACCCTATGAGAGGATTATTCTTATCTCCTTACAAAATTTTAGGTAGTTTTAACAGAACAAAACCCACAAACACCATCAGAATTTATGAGCACCGTAGAGTTGTTACCATCTTTTAAATTTTCCAATGGTTAGGGTTCGTTGAAAAATTCAAGGGCTTTGATGATGAAGTGACAATGGAATTTTCCATGAATTTTTAGAACCCCGAGGGACATGATTTTGTCAATGCAACTAAGGGAATACTAATTTACTTAAATGAGGACTCTATATGCAGAATTACATTTCTTCCTAAGGGACTTTAGTGGAATAAGGAAGAGAGGCAAGAGGCCATCACTGCCAAGAAGGGATTTTTCCTACAAGATGAAAATCCCAAAGAGGAAAAAGGTGGAGTGAGGAGGGAAAGCTTGCTTGATCCCTAGGGTGAAATAGCCTACCATATCCTCAATTACATCTCTTATGAGGGAAGGCTAAGAATATTCTATTCTTAGCAATTCAGATTTGTATATCAGCTAATATTCCAAGACCACTTTGAACCTATGATATGATGAGTTTCCAATTATTTTCCCTATAATATATGAAATATATGGGTAGTAAAGTGAAGGAGGGAAAGCTCAACTACCTAGCCCATCATGATATAATCAAACTAATTGTAATTGATGCATAGGAATGCTTACATCATCCCATTCTTTGGGCCAACTTTTTGGACATGGATAGACAAACCTTTATGGAAGCATAAGAAGAACTTAGCAAGCCTTTAAAATGACATCTAAAAAGAGGAAGATGAAGGGAGTATCCAATCCCCCAAAACCAATAAAGAAAGGCAGCTTGGCGGAAGAAGAAAAAGAGATAGCAACCACCTTGGCAAGCTTAGGTACCTCTACCAAGACAAAAGTAAATAAGCTTGTGTTAATTGTGTTGAAAGCCACCAATAGATAGGGGGTATCCTCGATATGAAGTCTCAAATAGAAATCACACCATTTGGAGTAGGATCACCATACGAGAAATGGGTCTAAATGCCATTGTTATACTCTTAAAGATTTGATTTGGCTACAATTTACAACATAAGAGAGCATGCATACAATTTTGAGATAAACAAGTAAGTAAGATTTTGTGAAACAAATGATTACAATGTGTACGGAGGGGAAAATAATGAGTGAGAATTTAGAAGAAATTAGTATTATCCTAATAAAGACACATACATATATGTAGAAATAATTGTTAGTTAACCTGTGAAATAGTTTGCAAAGAAATAATGATCATGAAAGCAAAATGAATGCACAATTCAAATATGTGTACCAAATTCAACGAAATAGTTCATTTTATTTAGCACATATAAAATACAAACATACATCGCAAACACAAAATATGATCCAGATTTAAACAGGAACGCAACAAATTACAGAGATAATCATATACACAAAGATGCAGCGGAAATAATGCTTTGTTTCATTAATGGAAAATACCGAAATATGCTTACAACCAGAATTGGAAATAAACCATCTAGGGCGATGGTAGCTTATCTCTGAGAAGAGATGTGCGGCTACATGCCCTCCTGTAACTATTCCGAATGTGTCAATGATGGCTCGAGGCCTATTTATTATTGAGAAACAATGGAAAACCCTTCACATTCCAAAACCGACCCTTAGAATATGAAACACCAAATTGTGGGCCCCGTTTTGGGTAAATTGGTACATCCATTTCCCGGGGTCGTAACTTTGGCATACGATCTCTGTTTGACGCGTATGATAGCTCGTTAGAAAGATCTATCCAGATTCCCCAAAAAACGTCGTTTAGGGCCTCAAAACGGCTCCGGAAGTTCAGGACCCGAAAAACTGCTAAAAATAGTAAGTTGTGCTATAATTAAGGAAACTGAATATGCTGAGAAAGACAATGGTGGGGGTCCAAATGGGATAGGTGGGTGGCCACCAACATCCACCTGGATCATTCCTCCCC
>APFE031191434.1:311562-353479 GCA_000404065.3 Pinus taeda
CGGTATGCTGTGCCGAGTGAGGAGATGTCCAAGAACTCCATCTCTTCCTGGATGTATCTGTGTAGGCAGCCGCGGTATTTGAGCACCAGATGCCGCTCAGAATCTCTGATACCCAACTGTGTACGAAGTGTATGAAAAATGTTTGTGAACTCTGAAACATCTTGGTCTCGTCCCTGCCGCAGTGTGGTCCATTTGATGTATTTGTCCTCATAGCTTTTGACAGGGTAATACTGCTCCTTGATGGCATCCCGGAAGTCATTCCAAGTGGGTGCGACTGAAAATAATGAGCCTGTACTTTCATCCTTCTGCTCGCAGTAGGTTTCCCACCAGTCCTTGACGTGGGGGGCTGCTTGGAGAAGAGCGAAAACAATCTTTTCCCGACTTGAAAATTCATGAACAGAGAAATACCCCTCTAGCAGATTTAACCATTTATCTACGGCATTTGCATCTATTTTACCCTCGAAGATGGGGATTTCAAAATTCACTTGTACCTTAAACGGTGTGGCGTTTCCAGAGTAACTGTTGGAAGCCGATGCGTCGTCTCTGGGTAGCTGCTGAAGGATCTGCGCAAAGCTATCCATCATCGCGTTCCGTTGTCACTCGAGGGCTTCTTCGAGCAAGATTTTGATGGGATCTCCTGCCCCCTCATCTTTCTTCTCATCGTCCGCCATGGGAGGCCGTCGGGATTTGCGAGGCTGGTCTTGCAAAGGTTCAACCAGTTCAAGCCCTAACTCCTTATATCCCGACCTTCGTTGGGGACATGCAAAGAAAAACCGAGAAAAAGCAGACCGCTCTGATACCACTGATCCGGATTTAAACAGGAACGCAATAGATTACAGAGATAACCATAAATACAGAGATGCGATAACCATAAATAAAGAGATGCAGCGGAAATAACACTTCATTTCATTAATGGAAAATACCGAAATATGCTTACAATCAGAATTGGAAATAAACTAGCTAGGACGATGGTAGCTTATCTCTGAGAAGAGATGTGTGGCTACATGTCTCTGAACTGTTCCGAACTTGTGTTACAATGAGGCTCGAAGGCCTATTTATTATTGAGAAACAATGGAAAACCCTTCACATTCCAAAACCGACCCTTAGAAGATGAAACGCCAAATTGTGGGCCCCGTTTTGGGTAAATTGGTACATCAATTTCCCGGGGTCGTAACTTTGGCATACGATCTCTGTTTGACGCGTATGATAGCTCGTTAGAAAGATCTATCCGAGCACTATCACTGTTGGAACGGGCAACGTCGGTCCGTACCATGGACCCATGTTGCCCTCGGATTCCCCAAAAAACGTCGTTTAGGGCCTCAAAACGGCTCCGGAAGTTCAGGACCCGAAAAACTGCTAAAAATAGTAAGTTGTGCCATAATTAAGGAAATTGAAAATGCTAAGAAAGACAATGGTGGGGGTCCAAATGGGATAGGTGGGTGGCCACCAACATCCACCTGGATCAAAATAATAGTATTACAACATTCATGATACATGCATGAAAGTGTGTCGGCTCTAAGAGCTTCAAATCATTAATTGAAAGTTCTAAGATACACAATTACAATGTTGCATCACTAACTCCAATAGTGGAACATTAAGCCACCACTTTATCCTTAAAAGAATGATCTTCTCTCCTATTCCTAGCTTGAGAAGCCAAGGTGAAAATTGCTTTACTTGAGCTATGAGGGTTTATTTATAACAAATGAGGTGACTCTTCACCTCCCATGTGACTCTTGACCTCCACTCATGAATCTTGAGCTCCCATGTGAACTTTGAGCTCCTACACAACTCTTTGAATTCCTAGCGACTCTACACATTTCATGTGTGACCCTTGGGCTTCCACACATTTTACATTTCCAATTTTTGAAATTACATATTTAATTTCCACCAATAATGTGGCAAAAATACATGAGACAAGACGACACTCTTGTGTTGACATTTTTAAGAGTTACAATTTGGTGAATGTGACATGATACTTAATTTTAGCATATCAATGATCAATGCTTTCTCTTTTTTTCTATGTCTTATATGTTTCATGATGGATCTTTCTTGTACATCATATCCATACTCCAAAAGGTCTGGTTATAACATTACAGTCTTCCATGTCATCTCGATCTTCATCCATCTATCATAGTTCAGAGTTCCTTTATCCCCTTTTTTAATGGTCTCTTTGTGTCTCACATACACAAATGTCCTATCACAAATTCTCCTTGATGTCCTCCTTGAGCATCATATTTCCATGTTGGAATGATAGAACCTGCAAATGAATTTCACTCATGACAAGACAATATCAGTCCCAAAATCACCTAGTCTACCTTTTGTTCTCATGCAAGTTGTTGATTATGATGGGAAATTACACAAGGTATGAGAGAGAGGCCTTCTTAGGTGCAATGATGAGGGTCAGGAGGCAAGGTTCATAGGTCTAGGCACTAAAAGTGCATAGTGTGTAGTGGTGGGGGAGAGAGAGAGGCATGCTTTGTGTAATGGGAAAGTCCAGGAGACAAGTGTGGCAAGATTGGGCACTATGATTGTAAAGTGCACAGTGATTGAAGAGGAGGCTCAAGGGACCACAAAGGTTTCCACTGCAGGGGTCCAAAAGTGGCTCTATTGACCACTGAGAAAGCACAGTGCACAATTCAAGGTAGGGTTAGTCCAAGCTTGCGTAGTGGGAAAGTGTAAGTAGCAAGGTTGAGTGGTTATTCTTCGACATTGTTGAATGCACAGTGAAGGAGGTTGTCCTCTAGCTGTGTACAATACACAAGTCTAGGAAGTAAGGGCCTCATCATTGAGGTTTAGGAGTGCACAGTGTGCTCATCACATGGCTAGAATTTGAATGTGTTCATGAGTTGTGCAAGAGGTGGGGATAGTGAAGAACTCCCAGATTCACTGAATGTGAGATCAATGAGACAAGAGAGTGAGAGCATATAACAGGTCTTAAACATGATCACACACACACACACACATACATATAAAACCAAGCACATGACAAGATGATACATAGTACCCAAAACCAACATGCATACATTGAAATGACGGTGAAATGACACTTATCCCCATGTGCGACACTTAAGGTATACCTTTAAGATGCAAGTGTTGATTACAGCCAAAGTTGTATTATGCTATGATAATATGTCCATCACATGTTCTAACAACAAATAGGATCAATTAATGCAAGAGAGTTTTATAGAGAGGCCTCTTAAAGGTACACCAAGGTTGCCTTTAACAAAATACGACACTTCAAACTTCTTTGGAAAGGAACTTGAGCCCTTAGAAAAAATTATAAAGCAAGTAGAAACAACTTTAACGACACAAAATGATAGTTCACATGATCAATGGGAGGATCCAAAATTTGAATGTAGGAAAAATTTGGGGGGTGTTGTACCAATGACAACAACTTGTCCAACAAATTTTTTATGCAAGAATAAAAACACTAGAATTAAATTCAATGGAAGGCCTTAACAACCTTCTACCACTCCTAATGCAATAGAGGAAACACCTAGCCTTGAAGAGAAATCGGAGAAGGAAGAATAAGTATTGAGTTTACTAGAGATTTAAGAACCAGAAAAATAGTACAACAAGGAAAAATAGTAGTATTTCCATAGGGAATGTTAGGTCCCTATAATACTAGTTATTCCCCCATTACTATTGTCATTTTATCCCTTATTGTTATTGTTGTGCCCTATTTTCCCCACGTTGTTATTATTGTCCCCCATAGAAGCCCACTATTGTTATTTTTGTGTCCTTGTATTATTATTGTTAGGTCAGCTTTGGTTATATTGTGACCCCTTAGACTCCTATATATAGAAAGGAGGTTTTGTCATTTGTATCATCCAATAATTGTTCATTTGTGTAATGTAAAGGATGTTTCCCCCTTGAAGAGGATGGTTTCTAAGCCATTAATCTATCTTTTATATTTTTTTGTGAGTTGGTCTCATAACATCTGGTATGAGAGCTTTTGATTCTAGGGTTTTGCTGCTACAAACAGGTCATCGTGGAATTTTCGCTATAACGTTTTTGCTATGAAGTTTTAGAAGCTAAAAAAAAACCATTTGAGAAGAAATCGGTCTAAACCTCGAGTCCAAATTTTCGATCTTTTCTCACTATAGTTTCGGTGCTATGATCTGAGGAAGTTATGGTTTTGGCAAGTTCCAAAATTTCATCGTAAACAGGTCATAGTGGACATATTGCTACAATTTTGTTTCTACGAAGGTTTAGACTCTGAAATTAAAACCCATTTGAGCTCAAATCTTGATGAATCTCGGAACCGAACTTTAGATCTTGTCTCGCTATATTTTTGGAGATATAGTCTGAGGAAGTTAGGGTTTTTGCAAACTCCCGAATTACATTCTAAATAGATGACCTTGGGAAAATCATCATAACTTCCTCTCTAAGCATCAGATTAAAATTTCATAAGAAGCTACAAAAATAGGAAAAACTATACTTTTTTGTATATTGTTTTTAGGTCCGAAGGTTGAAACAGTAACACGTGGCACTTCATACAAGTTCACTCTATTGAACAAGTATATAAACATGTCATATTGGGAGGTGGGGAATAACTCTTTCGATGGAGAATCCAATTTCGATAAAACTAGTGGAATTAGAAAGAGGGCACAGAGGGATACTGCAAGTCGCAATTTTAGACCTTGGAGATCTGAAATTTTAGATTTATAGTCGTTCAATATCGAGCTGCTACAAAGTGAAAAAAGATGTGTAGTTTTTTTTAATTTGAGAATAAGTTTGGTTTGAAAAATTAGTTTGAAGGAATTCAAAGGGCATAGTGAAGAATTATTACTAGTAATTGATGCCCCGAAGAAAGAAAGTGGAAACACAAAGTAAGCAACCTGAAATATCTAGCATGACTCGTAAAGAAGAGGAAGAAATGCAACATGATATATCAAAATTATGAGAACAAGTGCAAAAAATTTCAATTGCACAAAAAGTGACAGAAACTAAGATGGATGGTTTAAAGAAAGGCGTAGAAGCTAAGATGTATGGTGTGGAAGCTAAGATGGGTGGTTTAAAGAAAGTCGTAGAAGCTAAGATGGATGGTCTAAGATGAATGCCGTGGAAGCTAAGATGGATGATTTAAATAAAGGCGTGGAAGCGAAGATGGAAGATTTGACAAAAATTCTACAAGAAATGCTTACTAATGGTGAAAGAGTAATAAAGGAAACTCATGATGAGAACAAAATAAATGTTAATCATGATTTCATAGACTCTAACGTTGTATCGAAGAGCCACCATGTTCCAAAGATTGATATGAGGAAGTTTGATGGCAAGGATCCCGCAACATGGATACTATAGATGGAGCAGTTTTTCGATCTCCATAATGTCCAAAACACACAAAAGGTACACATTACAACTTTGTATTTGGAACCAAATCAGTTTGTATGGTATCTGTGGCTTTGCTCTCATAAAAAAATTGTCACTTGGGCTATTTTTATGGACGAAATTGTTGGACACCTAATCCTAAATGGGTTAGTGTGGAAGCTAAAGAGACTAAGCAGTCCAAGAGACCTTGGGATGTGAATCCCAACGGCCACATAATGTACCAAAATTATACATCATTTGTGAATAAAAATTGTACTGCATGCTTTATCTTTACTATTTTGTTCTCGCTCACCATGTGTGTTTAACATGGTATCAGAGCCATGAGGATACAAAAAGCAACACTTTTTTTATCCAATTGATAAATCTCAAACAAAAGGGTTCAATGATGGAGCACATTGAGGACTTCCAAAAATTAAATATAAGGGTAAAAGATATTTGAGAGGAGCATAGGATTTATGTGTTCATAGGGACTTTAAAGGATAACATCCAACATGAGGTTCACCTTTGGGAACCTGATTCAAAGGAGAAGGCGTTCAAGTTGGCAAGAAAATGGAAAGCAAAATTATGGCAACAATGAAGCCCAACACTCACAATCATAAATATGGAAGTGTTTTCACCCCTAGCCATCCACAACCTACAAGGTTTACACCACAAAAATTGGAAGAAAAAATAGAAAAAGGGCTTTGTTACATTTGTGATAGAAAATACACTAAAGGTCATAAGTGTACTGACAAGAAATTATTTTACATAGATTGTGAAGATGAGGAAGAAAATGAACAAGAAACATCAAAAGAAGAGGATATACACCAGGAACAAACCCTAGAGAAAGAAGAAATGAATCCAACCATATCTTGTAATACATTGGCTAGAATTACCACTCCTCAAACTATAAAGATATAAGGGCATATCAAGAAGAAAAAGCTAATAATGTTAATTTCTTCGGGCAATACCCATAATTTTATTCATTGTAAGATAACCAAGGAATTGAACTGCTTCCTATATCCAGCACCAGAGTGTCAAGTGATGGCTGCAAGTGGAGGAACCATCACTTGCTTAGGAAAGTGCCATAATATCAAGCTATCCATGGGAGAATATGTATTGATTAGCCCAATGCTTTCCATTCCAATGGGTGTTGTTGATGTTTTACTAGGAGTCCAATGGCTACAATCTTTGGGTTCAATAGCTTTTAATTTTCAAGACCTTTTCATGAAATTTTCTTTAGAAGGAAAGGAAGTTGAATTAAGGGGTATTGCAAGGAAACTCAGAAGGATAATCAGCTCTAACGAAATGAAAAAGCTTCTAAAGAAAGAAAAACGAGGCATAACTGCATTTTTATGTTCACTAGAGGTTCCCACATCAAAATCATCTATTTCTTTAGATCTCCAAAAATTCTTGGACAATCATTCCAAGGTATTTGAGACTCTCAAAGGCCTCCCACCTATTCGTGATCATGATCATGCTATTCATTTGATTCCAGGAAGTGTTCCTCCAAACATCAGGCCTTACAGATATCCCTATGCCCAAAAGAGTGAAATTGAATGTATGGTTGCAGAAATGCTAAAGGTTGGTATAATTCAACCTAGTCAAAGTTCTTTATCTACTCCAGTAGTATTGGTTCACAAGAAGGATTGATCATGGCACATGTGTCCAAATTATAGGGATCTCAACAAGCTCACTATTAAAGATAAATTTCCCATTCCTATCATTGATGAATTATTGGATGAATTTCATGGATCAATTTACTTCACCAAGTTGGATCTTAGTTCAGGATATCATGAAATCAAAATGAAGACTAAAGACATTCCAAAAACAACATTTAGAACTCATGAGGGTCATTATGAATTTTTGGTCATCCCTTTTGGCCTTACCCATGCACATTCTAAATTTCAAGGTTTGATGAATTCCATTTTCAAACCCTTAAAAAAATTGTGTTAGTATTTTTTGATGATATACTAATATACAACAAGTCTTGGAAGGATTATGATCAACATGTTGACAAGGTGCTCAAACTATTGGAGGAGCAACAATTATATGAAAAACGATCCAAATGTTTCTTTGGAGTATAAGAGGTTGAATATCTGGGTCATATTGTATCTCAAGAAGGTGTTAAGGTAGACCATAGCAAAATTAAAACCATTAAGGAATGGAAAATCTCCACATCCATAAAGAATCTATGAGGATTTCTTAGGTTGATAGGGTATTATGGCAAGTTTGTTAAGAATTATGGGAGAATAGAAGCACCTCTAACAACATTATTAAAGAAAGATGCATTTTCATGGACTCCAGAAGCAACAAAGGCCTTTGAACATCTTAAGGAGGCAATGTGCCAAGAACCTATATTAGCTACACTGGACTTCACAAAAAATTTTATTGTGGAATGTGATGCCTCGGGAAATGGAATTGGTGTTTTATTAATGCAAGAAGAAAGACCCATTTCTTCCGAAAGTCATCCAGTCAAAGGAAAGTATTTACACAAAGCTATTTATGAGAAGGAAATGTTGGCAATACTACATGCACTTAAGAAATGACGAACCTACCTAATGGGAAGACACTTCAAGGTAAAAAAAAATCATGATAGTCTTAAATACTTTTTAGAAAAAATATTATCTTCAGAAGAGTAGCAAAAATGGGTCACAAAGATGTTGGGTTATGACTTTGAAATCATCTACAAAAAAGGGAAGAAAAAATTTGTGGTAGATGCACTCTCAAGAAAGGATGAGGATGTGGAAGCATATCTTTGCGCCATTTCTATTATCCAACCAGATTGGATAAATGAAGCAAGGGATGAATGGAAGAATGACAAAGAAGTGTGGGTACTCATTCAAAAGTTACAACAAGATCCCAACACATCTGATACATTTAGCTGGAAAAATGATTCGTTATGGTACAAAGATCGGTTATACGTATGTAATAATTCCCAACTCAAACAAAATATTGTTAGGGAATTTTACAACTCTCCCTTACGAGGGCATTCTGGATTTCTAAAAACTTACCATAGGGTTAAGAAGGATTTTTTTTGGGATGGCCTTAAATCGGATATTCAAAAGTTTGTGGCGGAATGTTTGGTTTGCCAACAAACTAAAGTTGAAACATTTGAGACCCCAAGTCTATTACAACCTTTATCCATTCCAAGCCAAAGATGGGAGGAGGTTTCAACGGATTTGATCACAGGTTTACCCAAGTCTGAAGGAAAGAGTGTTATCATGGTGGTAGTTGACAGACTTACCAAGTATGCACACTTTTGTGCATTATCTCATCCATTTAAAGTGAGTATAGTTTCTACTACATTGATGGAAACAATTCAAAAGCTACATGGAAACCCAAATATTATTATAAGTGACAGAGATCCCATTTTCAATGGAATTTTTTGGACAGAATTATTTTCTTGTCTTGGTACTTTGTTCGCTAATATCTCATCTGATCATCCTCAATTTGATGGGAAAACTGAGAGAATAAACAAATGTTTGGAAGGATATCTTCATTTCTTTGTATATGATAAACAAACACAATGGGTCAAATGGTTGCCTTTGGCTGAATGGTGGTATAACACTTCCTTTCATACTGCAACAAAAATGACCCCATTTATGGCACTTTTTGGATATCATCCACCATCCATCACATCATGTTTAAGAGAAAATTCTAAGGTTCAAGCATTGGAAGATCACATCGAGCATCAAAAACAAGTTCTCCAACTCTTAAAGGATAACCTCACCTTAGTGTAGAATAGAATGAAACAGCAGGTAGATCAACATCACAGTAAAAGTAGTTTTGGCATGGTGATTGGGTATTCCTACAGCTACAACCATATAAACAAATCTCCCTTAAGCAAGCTAAGAAGGATAATAAATTATCACCAAAGTATTATGGTCCGTACAAGGCGTTGCAAAAGATAGGTACTATGGCATACAAATTGGAGCTTCCTGCAGCTTCCTGAGTGCACCCGTTTTTCATCTGTCATGCTTAAAGAAGGTTATAGGTGACAAGCTCCCAGTTCAAAAAATATTTCCATAACTTGATGAGGAAGGAAAAAACATTTTTTAACCTGAAGCAGAAAAAGAAACAAGAACTCAACAACTACGAAATTGATCAATTACAGAGTATCTCATCAAGTGGAAGAACTTACCCATTGAAGATTCCACATGGGAGGGTGAGAATTTTATATAGAATCATCCAGAACTACTCAAGCGTTGAGGACAACACTTTTTTTAAGGAGAGGGGAATGTTAGGTCCTTGTAATACTAGTTATTCCCCAATTACTATTGTCATTGTATCCCTTATTGTTATTGTTGTTCCCCTATTGTCCCCATATTGTTATTATTGTGCCCCATAGAAGCCCACTATTGTTATTTGTGTGCCCTTATATAATTATTGTTAGGTCGGCTTTGGTTATATTGTGACCCCTTAGAATCCTATATATAGAAAGGAGGTTTTGTCATTTGTATCATCCAAGAATTGTTCATTTGTGTAATGTAAAGGCAGTTGCCCCCTCGAAGAGGCTGGTTTCTAAGTCGTTGATCTATCTTTTCTATATTTTTGTGAACTGGTTTCATAACAGGGATCATATCAGCTACAAGAATATCACATAGATTTATAGGAGGTAGAAAAAAGGTAACAAAGGATTCTACACCAAGGAAACCATTCTCCTTATTTTCTCAGCCATTAAGTTTTGATCATCCTACTGCAGGGACATTATGAAAAGTGATGTATGCATGTCTAGTACCTCACCTAATGATTGAGGTGAAGAAAGCCAAAGTAGAAACCCAAAGGTGGAAAATAATTTCCCAAGGTAGGGGGTGGTAGATCTTGCTTGGATGCAGGATGAAGTCAAAAAAGTAAGGGAGGAAATGGAATTCCTAAAAATAGAAGAAGTTAGTAGAAGAGAACACAATGAAAAATAAAATCAATATCTAAGGAATCATTTCACAAAAACGCAAGGATTTTAAAGAGAAAAATATGCTAAGATTGCAACAATGGAAATATTATTAGGGACCATGGCACATCTTTCCTTAAAGGTTTTCAATTATAGGTAGTTATCAAAATCATATTCATTATTCCTAAATTATCAATGGTGTAGATTCCAAATCAATGAGATAACTCAAAGAGGCACCATGCAGTTGCAAGAAATTAAACACTTCATAGACTTCTACCACAAGTGAAAAATGGAGGACAAAGAAAAACTAGTTGAATTATATATGCATAACCTTGCCCTCTTTTAAATGCATGTTTGAGACCCCAATTCTTAATTAGGGGATGCATAGTTGTAGGAATTAGTCTTTTGGTTGAGGCACGAGGAGATTAGAGTAGGAGAAGTGAAAAATACCATGGAGGGAGAAATGAAAGAACCATAATGGATCAAAATAAAACATCCATCTCCTTCAGTGCTTGCTCAAGCCCATGACATTCTTGCATGAGACCCTGAGATAGAGACTATTTAGAAGAAAATGCAAGTAGAAGTCATCCTACACTTTGAAGAAACATTCAAGATTTTGGGAGAAGAGAATTTACAAGCCTGCTAGAGGAGATGTAAAGGCTTACCTCACACATGAAAATTAAAATAAACATCAAAAATACCACCTCAAACATGATCTATATATTAGAAAAATAGTGTCTCAAAACCATACACCAATTTTGCAACAAATATATCATCTAGCAACACAAACTCTCCTCTAACAACTCTGTTATGCTAACTAATAATTCTGCAACAGCTTATGATCTACTCACTTATCTACCATCTTCACCATCTCCACACACTGACTATGCTCAACGGAAGGTCTAAAACATTATGTATCTTCTCCAATTCTCATTTTCATTGTATGTATGCACACATGCTATAGAGACTCAACTTCCTTTATTTTCACTCACTACTACTCGCCCTATCCTCAACAATCAATTCTTAGAATGATGGATTTTCTCCTCTACTTAAAAAAAAATTCTCCACCATCTCCAATACTAAGACCATCAATGTATTAACACTCTAAACATGTATCTAAGCTATAGATTAAGTCAAACTAAAATTTTCAACCATTAGCATGGGCTATGTCCATTGTTTCATCCTCTAGAAAACACTTGATGTGCAAGGAATGCGGGAAAACAAAGTCTGGACAAGGTAACGCCCCTTCTATATTTGTGACAAGTGTTCATATCACGACTAATACCTTCCCTAATGAAGTCAACTCAAATTATAACACTTTCCATGCTATGTTATAATGCGTTACCCAAGTTTGACCCCCAAAACTAAGTCAACTCTGCTCCAAAACTTCCATAATCATCTTCTCAGTGCCTGCAATCACCTCCTCGGCCAGTTGAATGAATACACCTTCTGATCAATCTCATATGGAGTCTCTAGGCCATGATGACAATTCCTCCAATATTGTATAACATATTAGCATGTTAGGATCTCTCAAACTAGTTAACACAAGTGTTAACAAATTGTCTACTCTCCTCTAAACATTGCACATGTTGCAACAAAGATACACAAGTTTGTAGCACCTATCCAACATCATCATGGGCCCAAAACACCACTACAATAAGTCATGATTATAGACCCAACATGAAAACCTAACCTGCCAAGCTCCTTAATATGGATCAACACCTATCCAAGCATCAAGCTACATGAATGCCAACATCCTATATCAATGTCAACAGCAGACCATCATGAGGTTGGCATCAATGCGACATGAATATCATCATAAGACATCACCAATGCATCTTGAGGCCAACACAACCATCTCAATGTCAACACAGCTAGATGAAACCATACAACATATGCATGACTGAACACTTGCAATACATGCTACAGGGTTGAAATCAATGCCAAGAGACAATAGTTGCAATGACACAATCCATAATGCCAACAATCTCTCCCTTTCGCATTGATGGAAACCACACAAACTCCAAATCAAACTCATCTTCTATCACCCCTCCTTTGACATCAATGGTAAAGGGTCAACTCCATATGATGATGCAACAAGGATTTAGATATAAAAACTAAAGAATCTAACTTCTACATGGTTGAATGATAATTATGAACATCAACAAGCATCCATACCTCCATACAAGCAACATATATAACCAATCAACATTTAGATCAACATGTCACCAACAACTCTATCAGCAACAACAATATGCACAAGAAACTATAAGAAACATCAATGATTAACATGAAATAGTATGTGAATATACATAATGCAACCAGAATCTCACTCATGGAAGCAACATCCACATAAGACAATGGCACACAATCTCCACCACAACTGCATTGCAGCAACATCAATGATCACTCCACCTTTTTGTTCACAATATGAGGCCAAGAACCCCAACTATCATAGCATTGCATGAGGCACATGATGAACACCTCCAAGCAAACTATGATGCCAACAATGCATGGATGAAGCAATAGGAACTTAAAATCCCCCCCCCGCCCATCCCCCCCCCAAACTTGTCATCCCAAAAACAACTCCAACCTACAATGAATCACTTCCCTACAAACAATGCTTCCTTTCGAAAAATAGATGCACCATATGGACCTACACTCCACATGAAAATGATTGAATGACATATAAATTGATAAATACATGGTTGTAAAAGTGACATAAGACATCATACATACTCTCATATAACAATGACCTCATGACTCATGACTACAAGACCCAATGATTATACAATATAAGTACATGGTTCCATGAGCATTTTACATGATTATATCAACACAATACATTGTTTCTATGATCATATCCTATGGACTAATGACTCAAAAACAAGAATATTACATCAACATCAGGCCATACATGTGGCTATAAAGATAACCCCATGAAACGCCTCCAACACATGCCTAACACGGTGAAGACTCAACATAATACTGACTTGGACTCTCTACCAACTAAAATTATGAATCAATTAAAAGTACATTGTTGTAAAAAATTACATATAACAACCTACATATGGCTAGCCCAAGTCTCAAGTCACATATACATGTCATTTCCACATGTTCTCATGCTAGGGTAGTTGAACATGATCAACAAAAACTGCAAGAAGGCTGAGGTAACATGATTTTCCACTCATAAATAATAAATACATCAATTGCAAAAAAAATATGAGTGAAAATGAATAAAAGTATGAAGAAAATTCCTTGAAAACACTCTGAATAACACCTTAAATGCATGAAGAATTTGGAAAAAATCATCAGAAATAGAGTAACGCATCCCTTGTTCTTTTGTCCTATGTTATAATGTTTTATGTAAAGCCATGGGCAGTGTTATTAATGCTTTATGCCTCACTGATACCTTGTGTTAGTGCTTCTTAGGCCTGTTATCCAGCTTCCAACTCTACTTACGGTACTTATTGAGCTCCTAATACCCCCCCTGAGATTATGACTCATGAGTATGTTGATCATGCTGATCTAAAAATGGATGGTTGAACTAGATCAAAACTCATGCTAATAGTACTCCTCAAGTTGTCAACATTCCCCCTGAGACCATGCTAGTCTCATCATCATCTGCAGTCCTTCATAAATAAGAATGAAATAATCATGGAATATAGGAGGGGCTACTCTTCACTACTTAAAGTGTTGTTGCTCCTTCTTTCTCCATATGATATTTGGCTGCTTTTTTTCTTCATTCACTAGTTTTATGTTAGGATCTCTCTTTTTGTTGTTGTCCTTTTTGCTTTTTCCTTGAGTAACGAGGTAACAAATAGTCTCTTTCCATATGGCCAAAATGATGGCATGTATAACACTCCACATGGCCAAGATACTAATAAATATGATCAAATCTCTTGCTGATCATGCCAGGGATATACCTTTCATGAAATGTGCTTCTCCTTTATTAGTTAGACTTGCAATATATTGCCTTATGGCCAAATAGGTTACATGAGTAACAATAACCATAAAAATCATGACTATACCTATTGGCCAATCTCCATGGCTGCTAAAATTGTTTCAAACTCCATTAATTATATCTATGCATTCTACTCCTACAATTAGCTACAACATGTCCAAATCTGTGACAGTTGTAACATTCTACCTTATGCATGAAAGGAATAAAAGGACTTTATTTCCTTTGAAATATTACAAATCTATCACGATCCCCTCTTGGAGAAAAATATCTTCTAAATGTAGGTGCTCCTTGAGGTTTTATTTTCTAATGTTGTTGGTTTTTCTACTTGATCTATTGTTGGTTCTACTTATTGTTTCCATGGTTCTCAGTCTTGCTACTGGTATTGTTTGATATAGGATTCTTGGGTTCTTCTTTGTTGTTTTTTCCTGCATGAAAAATAGACTCACCCTTTTGAAATACAAGACCAATTTATCCAATGGTGATATTTGGATATCAAGAAAGTTATCCAAGGCCATGGTGCTCTTCTCCATCTTCCTCTACTTTCTTAAGGACATCACTTCAACTTCTAACCTTTCACAGTCATACTCCTTCTCTTTGTACTGGTTCCTCATGCCTTTCTCAACTCTTTCTAATTTTGCAATTTAATATTTAAGTGGACAATATCTTCCTTGATTTTGGCCTCTTTATCATCACAAATATGCAATAATTTTTCTTGATCTTTTCATGCAGTTGTTAGTCTAGAAATATCATCTCTAAGACCCTTAATATCATTCCCATCTTCACTATGTGTGTTAACATGATCAAAATATGAATCATAAAAATTATAACTCAATATAAAATCATTAATATTTATACCTTTGGGTTCAATAGTTTCTGATCTCTTATCATCATCAACTGAATCATGTGCACTAGAGGAACGAGACTCTTGTGGCTGATATTCTTGTTTTTGAAGGCTCTTCTTCTTGTTCCTATTTTTGTTACTCTTTTTCTCAAATTCCTTATTGCTACTAGTACCATCTCCAAATACAGACTCTAGCTTGTCCCACATATCTTTAGCATATTTCAAACCTACTAACCTCTTCAAATCATAATCATGAATATTCTTGTAGATTATGCATCTAGATTGTGCATCATGCTACAAAATTTCATCTGTGATTGGATCCTTGCCACAACCTTCACATACTAATCTCCAAATGTTAGACCCACAAGAAAAAAATTGATTTTAACATTTTTTCTCCATACCTTGAAATTTGCGGCAGTGATGACAACCATTCTGAAAAAGGAAAAAAAAATAAAAAAATAAAAAAAATAAATTACTATATTATATAATATATATTATATAATATATATCTATATATATATATATATATATATATATATATATATATATATATATAGATATATATATCTATATATATATAATCAAATTTCTGCCAAAAAACCCCAGATCTACTCTCCAGCGATCAAGTTGCAACCAAGAGTCCTGTTCTAATACCAATTTTTGGAAACCTTTAAGCATTACTAAGAGGGGTGATGAATCAATAGTGTGACTTATATCAATTTTTTCCTTTTATTACTTATCAATTGAATCACACATTTGTTATTGTAGCAACTCACAATATGTTAACAACATATGAATGAACAATACACATGTGACCAAATAAGAAACTAAACAAAAACAATCATGAGAGCACAAAAGCCATCAAACACAACAAAACCATCGCACAAGAGACACAATATATCTGGTGGAAAACCCTTCACCGGGAAAAAAAGAACACTGACTACTGCTACATTGCTCTGAATACTCTATTAAGAAAAATGGTGTCTTTTACACAAATTTCTGACTCCCATCAGTCTGGATACTTTACCTTACTACAATTAGCTGACTCTAATCCTCCAGGAGACTTGATCATCTCATAATACTATGTTCTCACATGGATCTACGAACTACCATCCGCTAAAGGCCACTAGGATCAATGATCCTTGCCCAACTCCAATTGGACTATCCAACTACCATTGGATTGAGAAATTTTTCCCTTTGCTAAAACTTCATGATCACTAATCCACACCCATGAAGTCACTACAACTCTACTCTATGCAGACCTTGTTTCATCTATTTTCGTACTGGATCCCAGAATCTCTTCTCAACTCTAATTCAACTCTGCAACATATTCTCAACATCAAGACTCTCTGCAAATCAACATAAAAAATACCACCTCAAACATGATCTATACTTTAGAAAAATAACATCTCAAAACCATACACCATTTTTGCTATAACTGTACACCCAACAACATAAAATCTCCTTCAACAACTCTGTTATGCAAACTAATAATTCTGCAACAGCTTTAGATTTTCTCACTTTTCTACCATCTACAACATCCACACACTAACTTTTCTCACAGGAAGGTCTAAAACATTATGCAGCTTCTCCAATGCTTACTCTCATTTTCTATATACATAGATGCTATAGAGACTCAACCTCCTTTGTTTTCACTCACATCTGCTCACCTTACACTCAACCATCCAACCTCAGGATGATGTATCCTCTCCTCTACTTAAGAAAAGTTATCCACCATCTCCACTACTCAGATCATTAATGCATTCGCACTCTAAACACATATTTTAGTTGTAGATTAATTAAAATTGAAATTTCTGACCATTACCATGGGCTATTACCATTCTTTCATCCCCTGGAAAGCACCTGATGTGCAAGGAATATGGGAAAACAAAGTCTAGACAAGATAACGATCCTTATACCTTCATGAAAAGTTTCCATATCAGGACTAACACTTCCATAATGAAGGAAACATGAGTTATAATTCTTTCCATGCTATACTGGACTATGTTACCCAATTTTTAACCCAAAAATTGAGTCAGCTCTACTCCAAAACTTCTATAATCATCCTCTCAGTTCCTGCAATAACCTCCTAATCGATAAGAATGAATACACCTTCTGATAAATCTCATATGAAGACTCTAGGTCATGATGATGATGCCTCTAACCCTATCTAACTGATAAACATGCTAATATATCTCAAACTAGTTGACATGGGTGCCAACAAACCCTCTACTCTCCTGTCACCCTTGCACAAGCTGCAACACATATGCACAAGTCTGTAGCACCTCTGCAAAATCATCATGGGCCCAAAACACCACTGCAACAAGTCATGAGTATATTCCCAGCATGAATACCTAACCTTCCAAGCTCCTCAAAATGGAACAACACCTATCCAATTATCAATCTACATAAATGCCAACATCCTACATCAATGTCAACATGCAGCCCATCATGAGGTTTACATCAATGCATCATGAGGCCAACGCAACCATATAAATGTCAACAAACAAGATGCAACCATATAACATATGCATGAATGAACACGTGCAGTACATTCTACGAGGTTGACATCAATGCCAACACACACTAGTTGTAACTACACAAGCCATAATTCCAACAATCTCCCCCTTTGGAATTGATGGAAACCACACGACCTCCAAATCAGACTTCTCTTTTGTCACTCCCCCTTTGAAATCAATGGAAAAGGGTCAACTCCATATGATGAGGTAGCAAGGAATGAGATATAAACACTAAATCATCTATCCTTTACATGGTTGAATGATAATGATGCACATCAACAAGCATCCATACCTCCATACAAGCATCAAGCAACATATATAACCAATCAACATTTAGAGCAACATGTCACCAACAAATATAGTAGCAATAACAATATGCACAAGAAAATATAAGAAGCATCAATGAACAACATGAAATAGTATGTACATCTACATAATGCAACCAAAAACTCACTCATGGCAGCAACATCCACATAAGGAAACCATACGCAATCTCCACCACAACTTCATTTTAGCTACATCAATGATCACCTCCACCTTTTTTGCTCACAATTTGAGGCCAAGAACCCCAAATATAACAACATATCATGAGGCACATGATGAACACCTCCATGCATACCATGATGCCAATAATACATGGTTGAATCAATACGAACATAAAATGCTCCCCCTGAACATGGGGCATCTCTAAAAACAACTGCAACCTGCAATGAATTGCTTCCATTGCAAAAAAAATATTTCTTTCAACAAATATAAGCACCATATGGACCTAGACTCCACATGACCATGACAAAGTTTCATATACATTGATAAATACATGGTTGTAGCAATGACATAATGCCACATACATACTCTCATATAAAAATGACCTCGTGACTCATGACTAGAAGACCCAACGATAGTACAATATAAGTACATGGCTCCATGAGAATTTTACATGAACATATCAACAAAATACATTCTATTATGATCATCACCTATGGAATAATGACTCAAAAGCATGATTGTTACATCAACATCGGCCCATACATGTGGCTACGAAGATAACCCCATGAAATGCCTCTAGGACATGCCTAACACCATGAAGACAACATAATATTTACTTGGACTCTCTACCAATTAAAAAGATGAATTAATAAAAAGTACATAGTTGTAACAAACTACCTATAACAACCTACATATGTGTGGCCCAAGTCTCAAGTCACATATGTATGTCATTGTCACATGTCCTTGTGCTAGGGTAGTTGAACACGATCAACAAAAATTGCAACAGGGCTGAGATAACATGGTTTTACACTCATAAATAATAAATACATCAGTTGAAAAGAAAATATGAGTGATAATGATTAACAGTATGAAGAATAAGCCTTGAAATCCTACAAATAGCACCTAAAATGCATATAGAATTTAGAGAAAGTCATTATAAATAGAGTAATGCCCCCCTGTTCTTTTGTCCTACATTGTCACAATTTCTATCAAGCCATGGGAAGCGTTATTAATTCTATGTGTTTCACTGATACCCTATGTTAGTCCTTCTTAGGCCTCTTATCTAGTTTAAAACTCTACTTCGAGTACTTATTCAGTTGCTAATATTGTAACACCCTCCTCCTACATTTACCCAAGCTAACCAGTCCACCAGGGTAAGCATGTGACAAGAGGCCACTGTCATATGATTCGACTCCCCATGTATAGTTAAGGAAGTGGAACCGACATGAAAACACCAAACTGACCACCCTCAGAAGCTATAAGACCTTCAAGAGCTAACCAAACCCTTGGGGTGACAAACCCTCGAGAGAACTTGCTTCTTTAATGACCTAACACCCCAGTCGCTCCCGTGACAAGGAAACAATGCAACTGAGACCCTCTAGTCACTCCCATAGCAAGGCCTCCCATCAAAATGTGGATTTTTTCAAGTAGTTCTGTGCCAACGACCCTAGATTATGAACCACTTTGTCAGGGTTAAGACTCAAGCCACTTTCAAAAACTTCATGAAAATTTCAGAAATGATAAAAAATGAGGGAATAAGGATACTAATTGTAGGTTTTAACCCCATACAGAAATTACCTGCATACGAATTCCAAATCACATGAAAAATAAAAATGCGAGAGCATAACACATAAAACACATATATACAGAGATTTCCCACTGGATCCCAAACCGGGACTACCAGCTTGATTTTTCATTATGTTCCTTTCAATGTTACAATACATATTTATACATAGCATCCAATACCATGGACCGAAAACCATCGCATCCAAAACCATGGACCGAAAACCATCGCGTCCAAAAAACATGTGCGAAAATCATGCACAAAACCATAGGTGGGTCTGCCCAACCTAACATAGGGTCCAAAACCAAAATTTTCAGGGGCGCTTCCCCGGACCCCATAAAGTGGGGTTACGGGTACCCCTCAAACCCCCTGTTAACTATGTGGAAAGAATATAACACAACCCAACATAATGATGGGGAATTCGGTTTAGTTGAACTTTGCAGATCTTCCACAATGAGTGGAGGAAGGCCTAGCAATTGTCGAGAGTGATGACGAGGGCTAGATGTAGCCACGGTGACCATTAATTTTTATCAATAAAATTTATGATGATATTCGTTTAAAGTCACAAATGATAGCACTCAGGTACCTATAAAAATATAAAAAATACTCTAAATTGATCAATCAGCAAACAGAGGGAAATGGCCTTGTCTAATAAGCATCGATCACTGGAGATGAAACCTAGTATCTCAATGAATAATAGAGAAGGCTGGTCAGATGTACAGTTATGGTTACTCTAGAGCTTCACCCAAACCTCAAATTAAGGGGCCAAGTACTCTCGTGAAGATGAGCACCCTCCCAAAAACTAAATACAGAGTAGGTTCGTCTGTGTTAGGTACCAGGACAGCTCGTCCCAGTCACCTTGTGTAAGTCCCTAAAAGTTTGGCCACTAAAGATACCTCATATCACAGACACCACTAGGGGGGACATAGTCATAGACAACACACTGTGTGGGTAAGATACCTGAGTCCCCGACTCAGCTCCAAAATCCCCATAGGGATCCCCAATACACAGAATACCCAAATGATGTGTAAGAGAAGGAGGACTACCTTCAATTACAGTCTGATTTTGTCTCGTATTTAGCTCTACTTTTACTGGAGTGGTCATGGTAGTATGAGTGCAGAAGGAATTTTTCTCTCTTTTAATGACACTAGTTTCGTGTTCTATCTTGGACAGTTTTACTCACTCTGCTTATCCCATGATCCTAGCCTAGCTCATGTTTGTTTGCTCAATAAAGAGTCACTGATTGATTTTAGGTAAATTTTATGTGTACTTGATTATTGTATTCGGTAGGGGAGTTGACATATGAAATGTGATGAGACTCTGACTCAATTAATCATGCAAAATACAATGCTTTAAAAAAATTTCAATTGATGAAAACAAACTGTATTCTACAAGTGAGAGTTTTTCACATATTCATATTATTTCCATGCATTTCAGTCATTTAACACATGCATAACCAAAGAATTTCTTTCCAGTGTTTCTTAACAACTACTTGAAACCAAAATAGAGCAGCTTTTAACCAGCTAAACATAAGGATGAATAAAAAATGTGAGTCGTTCTTTTGTAAAAATGCTTTTAAGAAAGAAAAACAAAAATGAGTTCTTAAAAAAAAAATCAAGACACCTATTTTGCTAGCAAAATGCAGTTACAAATATTCATTCAGTCCATGAGAAGGCTTCCTATCCCTTTTGGCATTCAGACACTGCTAAAAATCAAGGTATTGGGAGACTAATGCTCTGTAACAGTGGCTAAAAAGAGTTATTAGGCCCAATAACGCTCCTTGTGAACAGGCACAGTGCTTTGAAAAGCTCTATGTAGCCTGCTAACGTGTGTTAGTGTAGGAAATCAGTAAAACAAAGGGCTTTCAAGATCAGATTCAGAGGTGAATACTTGTAGGAAAAATGTAGCAAGATCTTTGGTGGGTCAGAAAGGGATTGCAAAAGTATAGGGAGCTCTTAGAAGGAGGAGAAAACAGAGAAGAGTCTGGGTAAACCGGGAACTAGATGTATAGTCCCCAGTGGAGTCGCCAATTCTGCTATAGGATAAAATGCATGGTGTATGGAGAATGTAGATACCCTCAAAGGCCTTCCTGGGATCTTTGGCAGACTGTAAGATTATCTACAACTACACAAAGTTACATGCATGTTCATAGACAATAATTAACTATCAAAGCATTAGAAGTAGATTACCTCAAGTCTCTGTTTAGATTCGTTTGGAGATCACAATGCAGCCAAGCGGAACTCCCTCAAAGCTGGCACCAAATCAAGTCTTGCACACAGAAGAGACAAGCGTAATCACAGCATACAACTCTGATAACTAATACATGAATATATAAATGAACATCTAATTGCACACAACTAAGCTACTCATGCTAATAGGCATTGAACAAACAACTAAATGAATGATAGTATCAACACCATGAGTAGACAGTACAACTGCATTTCTATATTAATGTTGGAAGAGCGATTACAACCATCTGTTGTATCAGCCTTCCTTTACCCCTCCAGCTTCTCTCTCTCTCTCCCTTCTTGATCACTTCTTATGGTATGAGTCAATGCTCAACAATTAAGTATGCTATCCTTTCAAATGCTCTGACCTCTTTCACAATAGCCCTCACTTTGCTTATATAGAAATTGAGTTAGGGTTGCCAAGCTCCTCCTTGAGTTCACTAAGGAAAAAGCAATGAAATTGCCATGCTTTTTAGCTCTTTCCCATTTGCCTCCTTTCAGATTAGAAATCCTCCAAATAGGTTGATTTTGGATGTTTCCTTGCTTTTCTTGAGTAATTTTAGAAACAAATATCTAGATATTTGTGAGTCAATTCATTCCTTCCATAGTATTCATCCTTTCATGGTATTTAACCACTCATGACATTTACCCATGGTATTGTAAGTGACATCCACTCATTGTATTCATTCACCTATGGTATTTACCCACCCATAGAATTTACTTGAGCTATTGTGACAAAAAAATGCTATAAGTAACAAGTCACATTTTGTAAAAGGACAGATTGTCCACCACAATGTAGCCTTTATAGTTATTATTTGTTTTAATAAAAAAATCTTTGTGGTTTTTTATTGTTTATTTTCCTATTTTCTTTTGGAATTTCAATTTTTCAAATCTTGGGGTCCTCCCCCCTAGGATCCGGATCAGTGGTATTAGATTGGGGTTACGATTCCATGGGAATGAAGGTTTTATGCATAATTTAGTTTCAAATTTTTGCAACAATATTCAACAAACTTCAAGCACGTGCTACGATCTCCATAGAGCACTTTCTTGAGAAAAGCAGGAATACTTTTTCTTTTGTCATTTCTTTTGCAAGAATTTCTTGGGTGTTGAGTTTGCAGATCAAATATGAACCTTTCCGTACAAAATTTACAAAAATGAATAACAAATCTAGATTGCTTACAAAAGAATACCCAAATTAAAAAATAAATAAATAAATAAATAAAAAATAAAAAATAAATCAGCCGAATTGGGTTGATATGAGGGAGATATTGTTTCTTTAAAATCAATTATGTTGCAAAAAACATTCCGACGACAATTCGCGGATGAAAACTCACCTATCATTTTTTGTCATTTTGTGTAGGATTTTAGAAAAATTATTGTAGATCCAAACTCGTCCCAAAATATCACCCAATTTCAAAAAAGTAATTGGTCGAATCAGAGTTTGGATGAGGGAGATATCACTAATTTAAAATTAGCTAATTGCTCCACAAATTTTGTGATAGTGAGATAGTTGCAACATGAATATGGGTTTCCATAGTGTCAAGGTAGAGATTTCAATCACATGGGAAGATGAAGAATGGTCATTCTATTTCAAAAAATAGGATATAATAAATATTTTGAGCTATATTAACCGAGTTATACCCATTTTAAATCTGGAGCAACATTCAGAGCGGTTTCCCTTTGGAGATGTTCCCTGCCACCCTGCTTTAGTAGGCACCTGCTTCACATTCATCAGTTTAAAAATAGTATCATCTGACTTGGGTTCTTTGGAGACATGTCCTCCCACTCCAGGCTATGTATGAACTTGCTATTTCATCAATAATCAACATCACGGTTATGGCTCAACCACACAAAATCCTTTTCATCGAAGTCCATTTGCTAGGACGCACACTGTTAGTATCACAGTTGGTCACAAGCATTACAAGGTATCTCTATCCTCGGATCTTCATTTTTCATGGTTATGGGTCATCCACAAACCTACACTTCATTGAAGTCCATTTGCTAGGTTGCAAAGTGTTAGCATCACAGTTGATCACAAGCATTACATGGTATCTCTATTCTCGGATATTCGTTTGTCATGGTTACGGGTCATTCACAAACCCACACTTTATAGAAGTCTATTTGCTAGGCCAGACACTTGGTCACAAGCATTACAGGGTATCTCTATCCTTAGATCTTCGTTCATTACGGTGATGGGTTAACCACACAAAACCCTTCTTTTCAATGGCTCTTCATATTCAACAAAGGTTTTTGAAGAGGGAACTTCAAGCAATGGGGATCATTGCTTCCTGAGGAGGTAGGAATGATCTGAATGGAAAATGGCATCCACCCATGGTATTCATCCACTCACGGTATTTATCCACCCATGGAATTTACCCATGATATTGTAAGCAACATCACCCATGGTATTGTAAGTAGAATTGACCCTTGGTATTCATCCTTCAATGGTATTTATCCACTCATGGAATTTCCCCATAGTATTGTAAGTGACATTCACCCGCGGTATTCATTCACCCATGTTATTTACCCACCCATGGAATTTAACTTTGTTATTGTGACCAAAAAAATGCTATAAGTAACAAGTCACATTTTGTAAAAGGACATATTGTCCACCACAATCTAGCCTTTATAGTTATTATCTGTTTTAATAAAAAATATTCTTTGTGATTTTTTTATTGTCTCTTCACATATTTTCTTTTGGCATTTCAATTTTTCAGATCTTGGGGTCCTCCCCCCCAGGATCCAGAGCAGTGGTATCAGATTCAGGTTATGATTCCATGGGAATTAGGTTTGATGAATATTTCAGTTTCAAAGTTTTGCAGCAATATTCAACAAACTTCAAGCACCTGCTACGACTTCCATAAAGCACTTTCTTGGGCAAAGTGGGAATAATTTTTCTTTTCTCATCTTTTTTGCAAGAATTTTCTTGAGTGGTGAGTTTGCAAATTAGATCTGAAACTTTTGGTACAAAATTTACAAAAATAAATAACATATCTGGAGTACTTGCAAAAGCATATCAAAATTAAAAAAGATCGACTGAATCGGAGTTCATATGAGGGAGATATCGTTGATTTAAAATCAGTGATGTTGCAAAACAAATTCTGATGACAATTCATAGACAATGGCTTGCCTATCATTTTTTTTAATGCATAATTTCAAAAAAATGATTGTAGATCTGATCTCCTATCGAAAAATCAACCAATTTCAAAAAACGAATTGATCGAATCAGAGTTCATATTAGGGAGGTATGGTTCATAAATTTTGTGACAACATGACAGTTGCAGCATGAATATGAGTTTCTAGAGTGTCTAGGTAAAGATTTAAACCACATGGAAAGATGTAGAATGGTCATTCTATTTCAAAAAATAGGTTATAATAAGTATTCCGTGTTATATTTAGCAAGATATTCCCATTTTAAATCTGAAGCAACATTCGGAACAGGTTTCCTTTGG
The DNA here is from genome assembly GCA_000404065.3 of Pinus taeda. NCBI lineage: Eukaryota > Viridiplantae > Streptophyta > Pinopsida > Pinales > Pinaceae > Pinus > Pinus taeda. Next base: position 336,818 of record APFE031191434.1, read on the forward strand.
AGATGTGCCCTCCCACCTTGCTTTAGTGGGCACCTATTTCACATTCATTAGTTTCAGCATAGCAGAATCCAACTTGGTTCTTTGGATACGTGCCCTCCCACCTCAAGATATGTAGACACCTGCTACTTCATCAACAGTCAGCATCATGGTTATGGGTCAACCGCACAAAATCCTTGTCATCGAAGTCCATTTGTTGGGTTGCACATTGTTAGTATCATAGTTGGCCACAAGCATTACAGGGTATCTTTATCCTTAGATCTTCGTTTGTCATAGTTATGGGTCATTCACAAACCCACATTTTATCGAAGTCCATTTTGCTAGTCTGCACACTCTCAATATTATAGTTGGTCACAAGCATAATAGGGTACCTCTGTCATCGGATCTTCATTCCTTACAGTTATGGGTTAACCACACAAAACCCTTCTCTTCAGTGGCTCTTCATATTCAGCAAAGGTTTCTGAGGAGGGAACTTCACGTAATGGGCACCATTCCTTCATAACAAGTGAGGAATGACCCGAATGGAAAATGACATCCACCCATGGTATTTATCCACCCATGGTATTCATCCACTCACGGTATTTTATCCACCCATGGAATTTATTCATGATATTGGAAGTAGCATCCACCCATGGTATTATGAGTCACATCGACCCTTGGGATTCATCCTTCCATGGTATTAATCCTTCTATGGTATTTATCCACTCATGGAATTTACCCATGGTATTGTAAGTGACATACACCCATGGTATTCATTCACCCATGGTATTTACCCACCCATTGAATTTACTTGTGGTATTGTGACTCAAAAAATGCTATAAGTAACAAGTCACATTTTGTAAAAGGACAAATTGTCCACCACAATGTAACTTTTAGAGTTATTATTTGTTTTAATACAAAATTTTCTTTGTGGTTTTTTTATTGTGTTCTCATCTTTTCTTTTGGAATTTCAATTTTTTAGATCTTGGGGTCCTGCCCCCAGTGGTATCAGATTCAGGTTGTGATTCCATGAGAATGAGTTTTTGATGCATATTTCTATTTCAAATTTTTACACTAATATTCAACAAACTTCAGGCACGTGTTATGACCTCCATAGAGCACTTTCTTGGGTAAAGCGGGAATGATTTTCTCTTTCCATTTTTTTTAGGAATTTTCTTGGGAAGCAATTTTGCCGATGAAATCTGAAAATTTTGGTGCAAAATTTACAAAAATAAATAACATATCTAGATTCCTTGCAAAAAAGTACCCAACTTGAAAAAAAAAATTGTTTGAATCAGAGTCTAGATGAAGGAGATATCACTTTTTCTCGTTTTTGTGCAAAATTTCAAAAAATAGATTTTAGATTGAAACTCCTCTCGAAAAATCACCCAATTTCAAAAAACAATTGGTTGAATCAGAGTTTGGATGAGGGAGATATCATTGATTGAAAATCAACTAATTTTTCAGAAATTTTGTGATGGCGGAACAATTGTAGCACAAATATGAGATTCCAGAGTGTCGAGGTAGAGATATCAACCACATGAGAAGATGCATAATGGTCATTTTATTTCAAAAAATAGGTTATAATAAATATTCCAAGTTATATTGACCGAGTTATGCCAATTTTAAATCTGGAGCAATATTCGGAGTGGGTTCCCTTTGGAGATGTGCCCTCCCACCTCGCTTTAGTAGGCACCTCCTTCACATTCATCAATTTTAACATAGAAAAATTTGGCTTGGGTTCTTTGGAGACGTGCGCTCCCATCGCAAGCTATATAGGCACCTACTACTTCATCAACAGTCATCATCACAGTTATGGGTCAACCGCACAAAGTCCATGTCATCGAAGTCCATTTTCTAGGTCGCACATTGTTAGAATCACAGTTGGTCACAAGCATTACAAATTATCTCTATCCTTGGATCTTAATTTCTCATGGTTATGGGTCATTTAAAACCCCACACTTTATCTATGTCTATTTGTTAGGCCGCACATTGTTAGTATCATTGTTGGTCACAAACATTACAGGGTATCTCTATCCTCGGATCTTCATTCATTACGATTATGGGTTAACCACACAAAACCATTCTCTTTAGTGGCTCTTCATATTTAACAAAGGTTTCTCAGGAGGGAACTTCACGCAATGGGGACCACTGCTTCTTAAGGAGGGAGGAATGATTAGAATTAAAATTGGCATCCACCCATAGTATTCATCCATTCATGGTATTTATCCACCCATGGAATTTACCCATGATATTGTAAGTAGCATCCACCCATGGTATTCATTCACCCATGGTATTTTCACATGGTATTGTAAGTAACATCGACCCTTGGCATTCATCCTTCCATGATATTCATCCTTCGATGGTATTTATTCACTCATGGAATTTACCCATGGTATTGTAGGTGACATCCACCCATGGTATTCATTCACCCATGGTATTTACCCAGCCATGGACTTTACCTATGGTTTTGTGACAAGAAAATGCTATAAGTAACAAGTCACATTTTGTAAAAGGATAAATTATCCACCATAATGTAACCTTTATAGTTATTATCTATTTTAATAAAAAAGTTTCTATGGTTTTTTTATTGTGCGTTCTCCTATTTTCTTTTGGATTTCATTTTTTTAGATCTTGGGGTCCTCCCCCAAAGATTTGGATCAGTGGTATCAGATTTAGGTTACGGTTCCATGTGAATGAGGGTTTGATGAATATCTCAGTTTCAAATTTTTGTTGCAATATTCAACAAACTTTAGGCATGTGCTACAACTTCCATAGAGCACTTCCTTGGGTAAAGCGGGAATAATTTTTATTTTCTTATTTTTTGCAGGAATTTTCTTGGGTGGGGAATTTTAAATTTGGATCTGAAACTTTTGGTGAAAAATTTACAAAAATAAATAACATATATGGATTCCTTGCAAAAAAATACCCAAAAAAAAAATCAGAGTCCATATGAGGGAAGTATCACTGATTTAAAATCAAGAATGTTGCAAAAAGCATTCTGACGACAATTCGTGGATGGAGGCTTGCCTATCATTTTATGTCATTTTTTTGCAGAATTTCAGAAAAATGATTGTAGATTTGAAATTCTCTCGAAAAATGACCCAATTTCAAAAAGCGAATTGGTCGAGTCGGAATTCGGATGTGGGAGATATCACTGATTTAAAATTAGCTAATTTTTTAAGAAATTTTGTGACAACAGGATAGTTCCAGCGTGAATATGAGTTTCTAGAGTGTCTAGGTAGAGATTTCAATCACATGGGAAGATGAAGAATGGCCATTCTATTTCAAAAAATAGATTATAATAAATATTTCGAATTATATTGACTAAGTTATGCCCATTTAAATCTGGAGCAACATTCGAAGCGGGTTCCCTTTGGAGATGTGTCTTCTCACCCCACTTTAGTAGGCACCTACTTCACATTCATCAGTTTCAACATAAAGGCATCCGACTTTGGTTCTTTGGAGACGTTCCCTCCCACCCTAGGATATGTAGGCACCTTCTACTTCATCAATTGTCAGCATCACAGTTATGGGTCAACCACACAAAATCCTTATCATTGAAAGCAATTTACTAGGCCACACATTTTTAGTATCATAGTTGGTCACAAGAATTACAGGGTATCTCTATCGCCAGATCTTCATTTGTCATGGTTATGGATGATTCACAAACTCACACTTTATCGAAGTTCATTTGCTAGGCCACACACTATCAGTATGACAGTTGGTCACAAGCATTACAAGGTATTTCTATCCTCAGATCTTCATTCATTACTGTTATGGGTTAACCACACAAAACCCTTCTCTTCAGTGACTCTTCATATTAAACAAAGGTTTCTCAAGAGGGAACTTCATGCAATGGGGACTATTTCTTCTTAATGAGGGAGGAATGATCCCAATGGAAAATGGAATCCACTCATGGTATTAATTTACTCATGGTATTTATCCACACATGGAATTTACCCATGATATTGTAAGTGGGATCCACCCATGGTATTCATTCACCCATGGTATTTTCCCATGTTATTGTAAGTGGCATCGACCCTTGGTGTTCATCCTTCCATGGTATTGTAAGTGACATTCCCCCATGGTATTCATTCACCCATGGTCTTTACTGACCCATGGAATTTACCTGTTGTATTGTAACAAAAAAATTGCTATAAGTAACAAGTCACATCTTATAAAAGGGGAGATTGTCCACCACAATGCAGCGTTTACATTTATTATCTGTTTTAATAAAAAAAAAATCTTTCTGGTTTTTTTATTGTGTGTTCTCCACTTTTCTTTTCGCATTTCAATTTTTCAAATCTTGGGGTCCTCCCCTCCATGATCTGGATAAGTGATATCAGATTCATGTTATGATTTCATGAGAATGAGGGTTTGATGCATATTTCAGTTTCAAATTTTTGCAGCAGCATTCAAAAAATTTTAGGAACTGCTACGACTTCCACATAGTACTTTCTTGGGCAAAGCGGGAATAGTTTTTCTTTTTTCATTTTTTTGGAGGAATTTTCTTGAGTGGCAAGTTTGCAAATTAGATCTGAAACTTTTGGTGAAAATTTTACAAAAATAAATAAAAGATCTAGATTACTTGCAAAAAAATACCCAAATTAAAAAAATAAAAATAAATAAATTCAGTCGAATCGAAGTACAAACGACAGATATATCACTTATTTAAAATTAGGTATGTTGCAAAACAAATTCCGATGACAATTCGTGGATGGTGGCTTGCCTATCATTTTTTTCCTTTTCTTGCCGAATTTCAGAAAAATCATTGTAGATCCAAGCTTTTCTCAAAAAATCAACCAATTTTAGAAAACGAATTGGTCGAATTGGAGTTTGGATGAGAGAGATATCACTAAGATAGTTGCAGCACGGATATGAGTTTCCAGAGTGTCCAGGTAGAGATTTCAATCACATGGGAAGATGCAGAATGATCATTCTATTTCAAAAAATAGATTATAATAAGTACTCCGAGTTATGCCCATTTTAAATTTGGAGCAACATTTGGAGCGGGTTCCATTTGGAGATGTGCCCTCCCACCCCATCTTAGTAGGCACCTACTTCACATTCATCAGTTTTAGCATAGCAGCGTTTGGCTTGGGTCTTTACAAACGTTCCCTCTCACCCCAGGCTATGTAGGCACCTTCTACTTGATCAACAATCAGCATCATGGTTATGGGTCAACCACACAAAATCCTTGTCATCAAAGTCCATTTACTAGGACACACATTGTTAGTATCATAGTTGGTCACAAGCATTATAGGGTATCTTTATCCTCGGATCTTCATTTTTCATAGTTATGGGTCATTCACAAACCCACACTTATCGAAGTCTATTTCCTAGGCCGCACACTGTCAGTATCACAGTTTTTCACAAGCATTATAGGATATATCTATCATCGGATCTTCGTTCATTAATGTTATGGGTTAACTACATAAAACCCTTCTCTTGAGTGGCTCTTCATATTCAACAAAGGTTTTTCAAGAGGGAACTTCATGTAATGGGGACCATTGCTTCTTAAGGAGGGAAGAATGATCCAAATGGAAAATGGCATCCACCCATGGTATATATATACCCCTGGAATTTACCCATGATATTATAAGTGGCATCCACTCATGGTATTCATTCACCCATGGAATTTCCCAATGGTATTGTGAGTAGCATCTGTTAGCGCTCAAATCTGCCTTAGGCTGAAATAAGGCAAGACTCAAGGCCACATCAAACCACACTCAGCCTCGTAGCTAGCCCTACAAGGACAGGAGAGGGCTCTCTCCGGGTCAAACTCGGCAAAAGGTAATCAAGAAGGCTCGAGATGACCGAATTGATGACTGATTTTAGGCTAGGTATTAAGTACAAAGAGTTTAGGATTGATTTTTTATGATTTTGTTGAAATCAAGGGAAAAGCAATTTTGGGTGCGGGGATGAGGCACAGTTTTTGTAGAGGTCCACTTGGGGCAAGATAGGCAATTGTTTTGATGCCTTAAAGCAGGTGATATGGATAGATCAGACTGGTGAGGGGCTAAGGAGAGAAAGAGGTCTCAAGGATTCTCCTTAAACTGAAGAAAACATAGAATATTAAACAAATTTAAAGGCAGAGCATAGCATTTTCATGGATTCTACCTTAAAACTTCATTTGCTTAATAAGAGAAGATTCAATAGATATAATGATTCACATACACAACTTACAAATACTGAGAGAAAAACACCATCAAGACATAAAGCCACATGGATCCCAAGTAGTGCTGCAAAACCCTGGTCTTTCCTTTGCCAAAAATGCTGGTAAAATATGTACAATATAGTCTCAAAACTATCCCAAGAGTCCAACCATGAAAATGAATAAGAAAATACATAATATAGGAAAGATAACGTATTTCCTTTCCTCTAGGAGTCGAGCTCATCATCCTAGGAGCTGTTTCAACCAATTCTAAACTAAGCACTACAATCTAGGCAATCAAAACAGCTTGCCTATATAAGCTAGGAAACCAATTCATTCATTAATTTTTTGCCATTTTATGAATCAATCTTCTAGAATAGGTGAAAAAGTGTCATGTCAACATGAAATTACATCAATTACATCAAAGAGGATCAAAAATCCCACCAAAAAGTCAAAAATAGTCAATGCTGCGTTTTCCTGAGCTGAAGGTGCAAAACTGACAAATTTTCCCAACGCGTAGCGCGCCATTTCTCAACGCGTAGTGCGCATTTCAGGCCACTTTTGAGGCACTTCCCAGCATCCAAATGAGGCACAACTTAGATTTTTGGAAAGGTATGGATGTCTACTCTCCAGCCCAAGTGTAATTTCTCAAGTTGGTGGCCATTTGCTCCTCCAAAATTGCAATCTTCCAAGACTGCTTTCTGTGTGTCCAAAAAGTGACAGGAGGTCATTTTTTGCTTGTTTTTTTACCTTTTGGGGGCTCAAATCTCCATGAAACTTCTTGGCAGTGGCTGAGCAAGTGTATTTTGCCATGAAAAATCTGAAAATGCTGAGTTTTTGTGAAATGGACCTCCCCAACTTAAGGGTAGTGCGCGGCGCGCTACGCGTTGAGGCCAAAAACCTGTTTTTGGCACAAAAAATTCAAAATTGACCAAAATTGCTCCAAATTTCCTGAATTTTGAGCTGGAGGTGTATCATTGAGCACCATGCTCCCTCAAGGTAGCTTCAGCCAAAAGCTGAAGTGGATCAGGCCTTTTCCTCCGTTTTAGTGCCTTGGCCAATCGTCCTTTAAGTATCTTCATTTTTGCTTTGCACACATGCATGCGGGCCCAATAATGATTTTTCATGTGCCAAAGCAAATCTTTGTCTCTATTAGCTTTCGCCAACAACTTTTCCAAGTGAGTGTTCACCCAGATTAGCATTGATTCCCGATCGATAGGTGTCAAATCATCGGGTCTCCTACGGGCCAATTCCCGGTCTTCACGAATCTTTCGCTGCTCATAAAGTTCATGCTCATCTTCCAACTGTTTGTTGCGCTACTCTAAGTAGTTAATCAACCATTTTTCCATCTGCAATTTCTTGTGCAGCGACTCATTCTCGGCCCTTTGCTTTCGGATGATATCCTTGAGCTCTGAGGTAGGAGAGCTAGCATAAATATCAATGATATCCGTGTCCTGGCATCCTGAAGGACCCTCATCAATCATGGGCCTCTTTCCCCTGTCCTGGACCTATACCTGTGCTGAAGAAGATGGCGAGACCCCTTCCACATGATGTGGAGATAATACTCGCTGTGCCGATGAAGTCAACGAGACCCCTTCCACCCCGGGTGGAGATAGTACTCGCTGTGCCGATGAAGTCAACAAGACCCCTTCCACCCCGGGTGGAGATAGTACTCGCCGTGCAGCTGCAAATAAGGCTCTGGGGCCTTTCTGATATGTCACATATGCTGGAGCATCAACATGCTCGGTCTCATGAATGTCAAACTGCTGTGAAGGCCCTCCCTCATCATGGAAAATCTCAGGAGGTGGGTGTGGCACTGTGAAGAGGTCGCGAGAAATGAAATCCTCCCATGGAATACCCTGCTGTGTCAATTGATGCATCACTATGATCTTGATCAGTTCATAATGATATATACTTTTGAGTTGCTGTGCAAGGTTCTTCCTTTTTACTACGGGCACCATCTTCTCTATATTTTGGCACATGAAAAATGGAATGTTCATCATTCATACCCGGGTAAAATGCATCAACAAACGGATATGGTACGAATATAAACGTGAAAATTTGCCCTCACAAGTAAAATGGCGCATAATAAGCCTCATCAAGGGTGCATACTCCTCCATTAGGAATCTGAAAGGAAAAACAGCAGTAAGGTGCGTCATGCATCCGGGTTTGATGTATGGTTGATAATGAAATTTGTCTAGCAGCTTGTGCTTGGTCCACTCTTCCCCAACATTTGGTATCCCGGTGGCTTGAGCAACAATCTCGGGTGATAGTGTGAAGTCCACTCCTGCAAGGTTCACATGACCATTGTGCAAATGTAGGAAAAACAAGCGGACTAATTCTCTGTGATGTTGAATTTGTGAGATCCTCTCACAATACTCAAAACATGATTGGTACCGAAAACAGGTCACTGCAAGTGGACAAGCTTGCAAATGAGCCAAAGAGGTGGGCTCCTCCCTGACATGCCGACCACCTTTACCACCCTTGTGATGCCTCCTTGGCACTTCTATCTCTGGTGTTGAATCACTGTCATAACTCTTCTCATAAGCTGATTCGGTTTCTGACATAGTTTTGAAGGCAAGATGGCTGAAATGTATATGCTGACTGTGCACACAATTGACTGTTGTTTGAGTTTTTCAAATGCTGTCACCAAGGGGACAAAAAGACATGGGAATTGTTGGGAAAGGGGAACATGAGGGAATTAGGGACAATAAGAATTAAACAAGGAATTTAGGGAAGGGAAAGGGCATAGAAGTTATGATATTGTAGGGTTTGGGATGAAGTATAGTTTGGGGTGAAATAGGGTTTGGGATTTTGTAGAGGCATAGTGTAGAATTTTATGAGGAATTTTTAAGGGAAATGTTGATTAATATGGGGGAAAAATGGATCAAAAATGGGCAACCTTGGACAACAAGAAAAATTTGAAACCCTAGTAGCATTTGAGACTTTAAATTTCCCACAACAATGTAGGGTTTTGATTTATCATTTTCATAGCATTTGAACATATTAATTTTCTCTTTCATCTTGCAAAACCAAATCTAGCCATGGAGGAGAGGCCTACCTGCAATGTGCTTGAGAGAAAAATCGATTTGATGGCTTGCTGGCAATTTGTTGAGCAGAAAACCCAACGCGTAGCGCACCTTGCCCAACGCGTAGCGCCCCTCTGACGCATAGCGCATGTGTAGAATAACAATGAGAAAAGCTCCCTGACGTGTAGCGCGCCCCTGACACGTAGCGCGCCCTTCCTGATGCGTAGAGCGCCTCTGAAATTGCCCACTTTGCTCAAGAACTCCTAAAATCGCCTTTGCAAGGTTTCAATTAGCTTGTGAGAGGCAAATGAGTTGCTAATGAAGAATGATGTGCTTTTATAGGCTTCCTTTAGATTTTCATTTGCCCAAAACCCACTTTATAATGTTTTGAATGTTGAGACTTTTTGAATTAATTGGCTTTGACTTTTGGTTTCTTTTCTTTGAAAAATTGATTAAATGATGATTTCTTCTGAAAATTTTTGCAGGGATAGCATCTAAGGTGCTTTGGCAAAGGAGACCAAGGCCGCACTTTGACACTTGGAGAGTTTGAAATTTTGAGAATTTTTACAAAAACTGAGATAATGACCTTTGTTTTTCAAAAACAGAGTTTTGAAAACAAGGTGAAAATTTAGCTGTACAATAGTGAGAATTGTTGAAATGATGTTTTATGAAGGACATCCCTCTGGCCTACTGGTCCTTTATGACCTCTCAAGACAAAAATTGACTCAACCCTAGACCTAAGACCTCGAAATTTAAAACAAGATAAATGACCCTTTGAAGATTTTATTCACTCAAACAAACCTGAACCAGCAGTGCCAAACAGGAGGGGAATAAAAGACACAAACTCCTCCAACAGAGTTATGGCATGCCTAACGGAATGCAACATGATCACACTGATGGGACACCTAATTATGAAAGGCAAAGAGATTTGATCTCTAGTGGAGGGCTACTAGACCGACTCTAACAGCATCGACCCTTGGTATTCATCCTCCCATGATATGCATCTTTCCATGGTATTTATCTATTCATGGAATTTACCCATGGTATTATAAGTGACCTCCAATCGTGGTATTCATTCACCCATGGTATTTACCCACCCACGGAATTTACCTATGGTATTGTGACAAAAAAAATGTTCTATGTAACAAGTCATATTGCAAAAGGACATATTGTCCACCATAATGTAGCCTTTACAACTATTATTTGTTTTAATAAAAAAGTTTCTTTGTGGTTTTTTATTGTGTGTTCTCCTCTTTTCTTTAGGAGTTTCAATTTTTCAAATATTGGGGTCCTCCCCTCCAGGATCTAGATGAACGATATCAAATTCAGGTTACGATTCCATGGAAATGAAGGTTTGATGCATATTTCATTTTAAATTTTTTGCAGCAATATTCAACAAACTTCAGGCACGAGCTACGACCTCCACAGAACACTTTCTTGGGAAAAGCAGGAATAATTTTTCCTTTTTCATTTTTTTTGTTGGAATTTTCTTGGGTGGTGAGTTTGCAGATCAGATATGCAAATTTTGGTGAAAAAATTAGAAAAATAAATAACCAATCTTGATTCCTTGCAAAAAAATACCAAAACAAAATTGGCTGAATCAGAGTTTAGATGAGGGAGATGTCGTTGATTTAAAATTAGCTATGTTGCAAAAAAAAAATTGACGACAATTTGTGGATGGTGGCTTACCTATCATTTTTTTCTATTTTTATATAGAATTTTAGAAAAACAATTGTAGATCCAAGTTCCTCTAAAAAATCACCCAATTGACAAAACAAATTGGTCGAATCGGAGTTCAGATGAAAGAGATATCACTGATTTAGAATCAACTATTTTTTTTAGAAATTTTGTGATGGTGGTACATTTGTAGCGTGAATATGAGTTTACAGATTATCGAGGTAGATATTTCAATCACATGGAAAGATGCAGAATGGTCATTCTATTTCAAAAACAAGGTTATAATAAATATTTTGAGTTATATTGGCCAACTTATGCCCATTTTAAATCTGGAGCAACATTCATAGTGGGTTCCCTTTGGAGATGTGTCCTCCCACCCTGCTATAGTAGGCACCTTCTTCACATTCATCAGTTTCAGCATAGTAGCATCCAGCTTGGGTTCTTTGGAGACATTCCCTCCCACCTCAGTCTATGTAGGCACTTGATACTTCATCAATAGTCATCATCACGGTTATGGGTCAACCGTACAAAATCCTTGTCATTGAAGTCCATTTGCTAAGTCGCACACTATTAGTATCACAATTGGTCATAAGCATTACAGGGTATCTCTATCCTCGGATCTTCATTTCTTATGGTTGTGATTCATCTATAAAACCAAACTTCATCGAAGTCCATTTGCTACGTCACACGCTATTAGTATCACAATTGGTCACAAGCATTACACGGTATCTTTATCCTCAGATCTTCATTTGTTATCGTTATGGGTCATTCACAAACCCACACTTTATTGAAGTCCATTTGTTAGCCCGCACACTGTTAGTATGACACTTGGTCACAAGCATTACAAGATATCTCTATCCTTGGATCTTCGTTCATTACGATTATGGTTTAGCCACACAAAACCCTTCTCTTCAGTGGCTCTTCATATTCAAAAAAAGTTCTCAGGAGGGAATTTCGTGCAATGGGGACCATTGTTTCTTGAGGGAGGAATGATCTAAATGGAAAATGACATCCACCCATGGTATTCAGCCACTCATGGTATTTATCCACCCGTGGAATTTGCCCATGATATTGTAAGTGGCATCTACCCATGGTATTCACTCACCCATGGTATTGTAAGTAGCATCGACCCTTAGTATTCATCATTCCATGGTATTCATCCTTCAATGGTATTTATCCACTCACTGAATTTACCCATGGTATTGTAAGTGACATCTGCCCATGGTATTCGTTCACCCATGGTATTTACCCACCCATGGAATTTACCTATGGTATTGTGACCAAATTCGTTTTATAAATAACAAGTCATATTTTGTAAAAGGACAAATTGTCCACCACAATGTAGCCTTTACAATTATTGTTTGTTTTAACAAAAAAAATCTTTGTGGTTTTTATGTTGTCTTCTACTATTTCTTTTGGCATTTCAATCTTTTAGATCTTGGGGACCTCCCCCCCAGGATTTGTATCAATGTTTGTTCAAGGCTAATTGATGGTTGTAGTCAGTAATATAATTTTCTTCTTCTTGAGGAAAACAACTATGCAGTATTCAAAGTTCTTCGATTTTTTGTGCCTCAACAACTTACTCATGTTCACTAGTAAGTATCAACATCTCATGGAATTTAATATTTATAGTGTATATTATTTTCATATTTTCAAGGTGGCCCATTAGTTAATCCAATCCTCACATGGTTGCACTGGAAGCATGATTACATCTAACAATGTACAATTTAAACTTAGTTAAGTAGTGGTGTGTGGATATATAAGTTTGTTTTCAAAGAATTTGATGTGCATTTTTCTTCAGCAGTTGTTTTAGCTATAGTTTGCAGTGAGTTGTTTCACCTAAGTAGCTTTCAATCTCATATTTTAGTGTGACTCAGTCTATGGATTAGTGCAAGCAATATGGTTTCCGCATTCAGAACAAAGGTTTTAGGTGATGGATTAAAGTTTTGACAAAAATCCATGCCCAACATATTCAAGGCACAAGTCTACTAAGTTCTCTGCATCCCACAGGGGGAAGCAATTCCTAGTTGGAGCCTATGTTGTAACTTTTTCTGACACCTTTAAAAATTACAAAATTTATGATTTTCGAGTTCGTTTCTAGAAAAAATTCTCAGACATGTGAAAATTATTGTGACTAAGGGGTACATATACTACTTCTTGGGTAATTTTTAATAATAATTTATATATAAATAAGTTTGATTTTATAGAAATGTTAATTTTTATAAAATTATTTATTTGATATAAAATTATTATTAAAATTGTTTTTAAAAATAAAAAGGAAGGGCATATGGCCAAATATCCAATTTATATCATAGTTAAAATTAAAATTGAAGAAACACGTAGCTACCGAGTCACAAGTCAAAGACCACATATAACATGTCCAACTAAGCAAGGAGAATAAGGAGTTCATAACAAATCAATAAGTGTTGCATGCATGGTGTATAAGGACATATCATGTTATATTTGCATGATAAATATGGGATAATATCCCAGGCATGTAATATAACAAGATTTAAATAAAAAACCTCCACCAAACTCTATCAAACAAGTAACACTTTTAACAAAGCCTTTGTTCCACAAAGGAAGAATTGGGCATTGACATACCACATCATTTTACACTCCTACAAATGCACTAATTTGTGGCTTGATCTATGCGTTGGACATTTTCCCCTACCAATTGATGGTTGGTGTTTAATTGCAAACCCTTTTGCATTTTCAAAGTTTAACTGAAAGGGGGGATCCGCAATTAGTGGTTTGGAAAAAAAATATTTTCTATGTGACAACCCTGTGTAGATTGCGACACCCCAAACAAATAAATCACTTACCATATAGAGACCCCCCCACAATCCATTAATGGTTTCAGCTATAATGCAGAGTTTAGACTATTAGGTAAGGTGATTGGTGGCAAGGAACTATAGATTTGTCATGGGGCTATTTTGTTGTCATTTTTGTTTCCATTGCAGCTGTACACATGTCAGTTTTCATTACTATTGATCTCCCATGATGTTTGAATGAATTTCATAAAAGGAGACACCATAATGAGAGTTCTCGCTATCAATACCCTTTTCAGATAGTTCTCTTGGCCTTACTTCAGAAAAAACTTAAAAAAAAATGCCATGGATATTCCCTCATGTGTATTTTAAATTATTGCTTTGGGTTTGTTGTATCACTAGGAAATATCGATTTTACTGCTATATACATAGCATTGATACTAACTTAATGAATCCCATGGATCAATCAAGGTCATAGAAGGAATCTATACAATTCTTCTGGGTAAGCACTGGTTCACAGATAGTTTTGGAGAATATATTGATTTGGTTCACCTACATATTGAGTGATTGGGTATGTTGAGTATCGATAAGTGGCTACTTATACGAGTTTGACATTTTCAGATTTGAAAAATTGTGTTTGGAAATTTCAAGTAAAATTGAGTGGAAAGGAGATTCAGTTCTTCCATGATGAATTTTAGGCTCCATTTTATGTGAAGAATGTCATAAATGACATTCTATCTCTTATTAAAAAATAGAATTTAGGTGATAAGTGCATGCAGATGTTGTTAAATGTTAGTGGGTCTAAGAGAGTTTCATGTGTACAAACAATAGAGGAAAATAGTGAAGAACACCAGAAGATTATGTTAGGGGATATAAATGTCAAAAATATTTATTAAAAAACCATTGCCAGTGTTATCACTCAGGTTGTCCCTAGGCTCCTAATAGGGATACGGCCGAGGTAACCACAAACCAATCTTCTGATTGCAGGTTCTAGCCCACCTGCAATCGGAGAGGGCTCTCTCCTTTTGATTCAACCTTAGTTGATGATTTTAGGCTAGCTTTTTGACTTCAAGGGAGTGTTGATTGTGATTGGAAAGAAGGTAGGATTCTCGAACAAAGAGGCACGGTAAGGTGTGATAAGTTTCGAACCATTGGGCATGGAGTCACAGATTGAGGCCTGCGAGCGTTTTCTTGGTCACAAGGGGATACGGAGCGGGATAGCCACACAGGATACAATTCTGTCTGCTGAAAGTACGGAGTGAACATCAGGGATGAAAGGCAAAGGAGAATCATTTCATCATGCTGACAAAGAGGAGAAGTGGATGAGTGGGATCCCAGAGCAGTTAAGAATTCCTAAGACATGCACTCATATGTGAAAGAAACAACGTAAACCGGATCATTTAAGAATACAAGCTCATAACTGTTTCTGAAGAAAACATTGAAAAATGCAGAAATTGAACTTAAGGTGTATTGGAACAAATCTTAAGCTATTCATTTTTCCTACAATTTAGAAAGGCGGAAAGGTGGTAAAAAACATAAAATAAAACAGAGGAGAGGAACACTTATTGGATCATGTAGAAGCACAGGAATTCTGTGATCATTCCTTGGCCAAGAGAAAACATCAAGTTGTTTCGCAATCCATGCTTTCAGCAATCTTTGATTATGGAAATTATGACAATTAGAGTGCGAGTCTTTGCTTAGAGAAAATTCTGGAGAGGAGACTGACCAACAACCACTACCAACCAACCAACCCCTCACAACATTGCTTAGGGTGGTATTTATAAACAAAATATCAGAAAGACATCATTACAAGTGACCTTGACAGGTCTGCTTAGAACTCTTCAAAAATCTAAATGCTGCTGGAATTAAATGCAAGTAAATCTTTTTGGCTGCGTCGGGGGAAGCTGGATTGGAACAGGTGACAAGGTGGCCCTTGGGGACTAGATGCGGTGCTGCTGGAGTGATTGTGCTTTGGGGATTGCAGTTCGGCTCTGGTGTGAATTGAATGTGCAATAATTATGATTTGAGAGCTTCAGTGGTTTCGCCCTCTTTCTATGAATCTACTGGAAGATATTAAATGTTCTCTTGCTTCGGGCCGCTGCTCAAAATATTCGCTGATACTCTTTGCCGCTACATTGATGGCTCTTGCCGTCGACTGATACTCTTTGACACGCTTGATGCCTGCTGATTTTATCTGATACACTTTAAACTCTGTTATTGATCTGCTGCTGTCTTTAAACCGGATCCTTTTGGCACAATCGGGCGATTTTCGGGCTTTTTCGGCGCGCAATGGGCTCAGAAATAAGAAGATTCCCTAAAGATTCCTCAAAATTTCCTATTTCCCGTAGCGATGCGCGATTAGCGCTTCGCGCTAATCTCGCATTGGAAACTGCCTCGGTTTCTTGATCTGGAGCTCCGAAGTGCGATTTTTCTTCCTGTGCGAAGTTTTCAGATTTCTGGCTGCTGACGTAAGCATGGCGTCGGCTGTACGGTGGATGACGTTAGCTGTGGGTCCTTGGTACAGAGCGACGTGGTGAGATACTGGAGGTAATGTGGTGAAGAGACTCCGATGCAATATCGCGATATCGCGTCGGCAGGGAACGGGGGTTAATTGGGTTGGACACTTGGTGCTTGCAACTGCCGATCGGCAATATGGCAATATCGCATCGGTGGAGACGGAGAGGTGAATGAATTGGACATTCGGCGCTTGCGACTGCCGATTGGCGATATCGCAATATCGCATTGGCGGGGAACGGACGGGTGATGACTTGCATGAAAATGAGAGTGCGAGGTTGCGATGCGATACGGCTTTGAGGAGGAAAGAGCAAGTAAGTGGGTGTGAAGGGCATTTGAGGTTTCGGAAGGGGTCTGATTACCTCAGAGGGATTTTGTACTTTGGAAGGAGTCCATTGTGTTTGGGAGGTGATTTTGGAGGTCAGGGGTTCTTGCTGAGTTTCAGATAAACCGAGCAATTCCTGGGAGTTCTTATGGTTATTTTTCAACCAGGGGGAGGGATATTACGTAGGGGGATTTTACTTAATATTAATAAGGG
>APFE031191434.1:353499-368049 GCA_000404065.3 Pinus taeda
ATGTTAGTGGTTAATATGGAGATGGTAAGAAAGCGCTAAGTTCGGGAGAGCTTAGGCTGTTACAAGGGGATAGGACCATACTTTAGGAGAAAATATGGAACAAATTTGAGTAAAGTAGATCTTTACTCAAGCCAGTGTTATGAAGATGATGGAACTTAAGAGGTATCAAGTAGATCTTGACCTCTTTTGGGGAAATTAGTTAATGATTGAGGAGAACAGAGAAGGGGAGTCAGTTATACCTCTTTTGAGATTTTTTGCACACAAATCCTTGTTGATTATGTTCTGCATGATATGACACCTGAAAACCTGGAACTGGTCAGCAATTCAACAACCTCAGAACTACCTACCCAACCTACTTGCCTAGCATTTTTTCTTCTTTTGTTTGGGGGTGCACTTAGACTTGCAAACCCGTCATTTATTTTTCTTTTGATGCTTTCCTATCTACATACTACCCTTATTTCTCCCGGAGCCCAGATTAAGCTATTGGGCTCCTCTGTTTCTCTACCTATCTAAGAATCTGCCAAGATTAAACTGTTTGGACAGATTTACAATCTCTATATTCTAAAATAGGAAATTGAAACCTAGGGAGACCAAGATTAAACTGTTTGGACCTCCCTTTAACTAAAAATAGCGATACCGAGATAACTTTACAAAATTTGAAGGCAATTGGATGAGCTTGAAGTAGCCTTCTTCACTTGGAGACTGTTTGAGAAAATATGGAGCATTTTAGCAAGCAAAGTACGACATATTTGGCCTATGAAAGGCCAATCATGAAAAATGAATAACCTGCTGCAGCAGGAAGCTAACAGCCAGTAAAGTGGGCAAATCACTTCATCGTATTTCAGAAGCAACGTCTCCATTTTGTTTTTAACACGGTGAAATTTTGCAAAATGATTCTTCTACAATGCGCAGGGTATTTGTGTATTCTGCTCATACTATGATTTTATAAGTAATCACACCATATATTCTTGTCGTCTCAAGAGCTCGAGAAAGAAGTTCTGAAAATTGGACAAAATTCTAACAACAATTGTGTAAAAGCTTCGGTTGTGATATGTTTATTCAAAGACCATCATTGCTCATGGTTTTCTAATTGTGTTGATAATAGCCTTTCTTTGTGTAAACACGTGTGTTTTCCTTCAGGCTATTGCACTCACTAATACAAAGGCATCATCTAGGATTGAAGTACCAAGATGGAGGATGCTTGTTTCCGAAGAGATTTGGGACTTTATTTTTCATTGTAAAATATAAGTGGAGAATGAGTCCATTGAAAAAGATGTTCAATATTTGAATGGGGAGGGCTAAAGTTTTAAGTCATCATTGGCTCTCATTTGGCTAATAAGTCCATAAATGATTGGTGAATTGGTGTATATCATGCTATATACAAGTTTTTAAGTGAACTTTATGTTGACTTGTTGTAGCATTAAAGAAAGATACGTGGTGTCATATATGGCAGGTTTTACCTTATCCAATGTCAAAAGGATCAGGAGTCAAGGGATCAAATACAATATTAAAGACATGATATCAATAAACCAATTAATTCCAGATTCAAAGGAAACATTTGACCATTTAAATTAGCAAATGAAGATTTTCAGGCAAAAGCATGATTTGTTGAAAATAAAGTCAAACCTTTTTGGGAACTCATTTCCAACAACTCCAACTTTTCCAAATTCTTTCCATCATATTCTAGATTTTTATTATTTTAGTTTATTATTTGATTTTATTAACATAAAATTTGTAGCAGCTAGGCTAAATTTAGTTTTATTTTATTGATTTTGCATTCTAAAATCTAGCAATACTGTAATTTTTCTATAGATGGCTTCGTTTCTTATAAGAAAGGGTTGGATTTTGATACCAAACCCATACCAGTTTTGTAAAGACTTATATTGCAGAATTTTTAATTGAAGTATTATGGTTTTAGTTTCATGACAGATTTGTTTTTCATTTATGTATTTCCTTATGATTTCATAATCTTTTTTTTGCATATGTTCAAGGTAACATAGGAGCTAGGGAAAGGCTAGGTCTGAGTATCAACCTCCCTTACAGTCCATTGCAAATTTATCATCATTATGGAGACTAATTTTTTGAACTAACTATTTAAAACAACTTCTCTCCATCATTTAATTATTTCCTTATGTCATCTCTTGAATGTATATTTGTTTGGCTATAGAAATCTTCTACATACATTTACTATATCTGCTTGATTAAGTATTCATTATGAATGTTTAATTATCATATATTCTCTTCTATTCCTCTACCAAACTCTTTAAAACTATGTTATTCTGTCAGAACTGGACGTTGGCATTTTGATCAAGTTTTAGCAAGAGAGGGTTTTATTTCTCAACAAAGATTGGATACTCATCAACAACCACCTACAAAAAATAATATATCTAGCCATTAGGCTTCATAGGATGATGCTCAGTGATAGTGAACAACGTTAAAAAAAATTCTCGTAACACTTGAGGTTTCTCAACGTAGTTTTGTAGCCAAAAAATGCCTTCAGGAAACATATACAACACTTCCCATGTAATTTCTTCCTTGATGGCCTAAGGATTTTTTTCCCTATACGTTGTGTAGAACTATCCATCCTATGTTTGGTATGAGAGGCACCTTGTTCCTTGAAATAAGATGCCTCCCTTCCACTGCAGCATACTATCATGGAATGATGAGCAGGGGCGAAAAACCTATCTAAGAATCCATGTCAGAGAACACTACAACATGGAAGAGATAAGCATTTGAAGGAACAAATATGGAAGTGAATTTGGAAACTAGAGTAGGAGACTAATAATTTTCTAAGAGTAGAAGGTTTATATTTCACATAATGGATAGGGGAGAGCGAACTTGAATGGACATAAATTTTTTTAGGGCCTAGTGGTCCAAAGATAGAACTAGAGCTAGAGGGAAGAACTAGTATGAAGGAGGTGAAGCAAAAGTAGTAGGTCTTGAGGACATGTAGAACAAATATGTAGACAACAAACAAAAAGTCTAATAACATAGATATTTGAAGAGTAATCCAAGAAGAGCACTTCTGCGAGAGTGAAGCGGATAGATAAAAACTTAAAACGATACTAAAACTAAGTTGATACTAAAACTAGTGTGAACTCACATTATGGAAACACTAAATATCTAAATACTTTGTATTGAGGCATTGAAAACAGGATAATTTCCTTGGGGGTGGGTTATGGCCCTATCCTCATCCAAGCATACACAGTGGTATGGAGGCCATATGCCCCCTTCTTGTCGTGTCATGGACACCATATCCAAGGAAATGTGAGAGGCTCTTTCATCCCAAGGGGTTTTATGAATTGATCAATTCCTAGTTTCACTATTGAGATCATGATATTTTTTTCTCATTTTGGTAATGTTTTTTTTTTTCTTTACACTACATCATATAAATATATACTTTTGATTTCCAAATTTAGGTTGACCACCTCCTTATATTGTATCAAATGTTTTTCTGGATCCATCGCATAATTTTAGTTAGATCATCGATGTCTCAAATCCCCAACTGTGGTTCATCTAGTTGGGGGTTTGAAACTTTAGTTTTAACTAAAATTATGCGATGGTTCCAGAAAACCATTTGAAACAATACTATAATCGCAGAAATATGAAATCTAAAATCACCTCTGTATAGTATATTAATTTCCTTTCTCCCTATAAATCCTTATCATAACACAATTTCTCCTTAAACTTTGAGGTAATAATAATTTTAGTTTTGTCATTATTATACAACATGGTCTCTTCCATTAACCTTGAATGGCCTAGCCAAGGTTAGGAATCCTTCTGTCATGATTTCTTGAAAGAAAGGTGGTTTTGACTAGATTTTGAAGCAATTTTAAGAAGCCTCTTGTCTTCCATTTTTATTTAACATCTTCTTATAAATTAGATATCTTGTCATAACCATGTTCTAAATTGGAAATAAACTTTCTTATATGACGAGGATAGGATATGGTGTATTTCCTTTAATTTTAAAATTATAGGTTATAAACTTCTTTCGGATCTATTCCATCCTTCTCCATAATGCTCTGGAAATGCTACACTTTCAACATCCATATAAAATAATACGAGAGGAGTTGTTTTTGTTTTAAATATCACAATCAAATATCTACTTATTTACAATTTTTTTCAAATCCATAATAAACATTTCACCTTCCATTAATCATTTTCTCAATGTTATAATTCTAGTTGAGTTTGTGATGGACATCAATATAGAGATATTTGTGGGAAAACACTTCTTCCAAGTTCTTGTTGTCAATGTATAAAAAGGTATCATATGTCATATTTTTTAATTTAATTGTCATTACTTTCATTTTTTTAGTATTAAAAATCATACCATATTAGTACCAAATTCTTGGAAGTTTCTTAGTTTCTTGCCAAGATCGTAAGGACTTCTTACTAGAAAAGTCATACCCATCTTTGAACAAAAAACTTGTAGGATTACTAGTTTCTTGCGAAGACTTTAAGGAAAATTCACCAAATGAGAAATATCATCAATATACAAGAAGACTAATGATTGTACCAACTAGAGTTGGTCTAACACAACGTTTTTTCTCTAAACACTCTTCTATCTTATCAATATATATGTCGAAAAGGGTAAGGTACAAGGGACACCTCTATTTCATTCCCATATCATAGTTCATACTAACCATTATGTCTATGGATTGTTAATATCATATTTACTTAGTTATATAATTTAATATCAAACATTAAATCTACATATTATTTAAAGTGGTGAAATAAAACAAATATGAACCAGTTATTTTAATTTTAATTTTAATTTGAAATATAAATATATCATTTAAGTCACATAAATAAAGTAGATACAAACATAATATTAAGTTTAAAACATTAAATTCCTTTGAAAAACAAAACAAATCTACATTTTTACAACACATTATAAGATAATTTAGCCCATGCAAAAAATATCCTTTAGAAAAAAAGAAAAAAGAAAAAACATGTGAGATGCGAGACCAAATGAAGTTAAAATAAGTATAATGTTTTCATAACTTATTCAAGATTTTGGAATGTTATGGAAGGACTCAATTGATTCATGGTTTTGAACATGTGGTATTCTCCCATGGTATCACTTGGGATAAAATCTATAAATAAATATGCAAGAGGCCCTCATGTGTAATGGGAAAAAAGGTGAACACATGTTAAGTGAATGGGGAAGATGTAAGCTTGTGTATTTAGGTTTGATAAGGTGAACATATGAGAAGTGATTTGGTGAAAATGTGTAGGTTAGGTGAAGTTTATGTATTTAATATTGCTAATAAATAAATCTATTAAACTTTTTCGAACTATTTTTTGCATTGTGGGGTGTACTATAGTAAATTTTATCATTTACTCTATTTTATTTTAAGTTTAATTTGTCCTCTATTTTAATTTATAACAATTGGAGTCAAAGCCATATGTATTGAAATAACTGCAATGATTTATATGTAGAAGTTGAACTAGGCATGTTTCTCCCTATGGAAATAAGAGATGGACGATATACTAGGTTTGAAGGATTGCTATTTGTCGATTGAGGGAGTGGAAAAAAACCCTTTTTTTAATGAAAAATGAAGCCTAGAAATTGCTATATAGGAAGGCCATTACTATAATATTATGGTATTTAGCAAGGAATCTCTACTCCAATGTGGCTTGTGAGGAGAAAACATAATGAATATGAATAAGGTTTCATGATTTGTATGAGAAAAACACAACACCAAACAAAGTTGTCTTAATAAAGAAGTTGTATAATCTCAAAATCAAGGGGGGTACTCAATTCACAAAGAATTTAAATAACTTTAATATACCAATCAACTTACCTTCATAGAAATTATTCTAGATGGTGAAATTGGAGCTATCCTACTCATATGCTCCATGCTAGATAAATGGGAGAATTCGATAATACTATGACCAATTCAACAATTGCATGGGCCCTGAAGTTTGATGACACTAGCAGAAATTTAGTGATTGGGGAGTTATTGCGTAAATCAATTGCCAAAAACTAGGAAGGAGAATGTCTAGTCGTAGGTGATTATGGAAGGAAAATTCAACATAATAGACAGGGGTGTTAAATATCAGGAGGCATATCTAAATCGATATCAAGAAAAATTAGTTGTTTTTATTATGAAAAAATAGGTCATACAAAAATAGATTCTTGGCTTTAGAAGCAAGAATTGAAGGAAAACAAATGGACTGACACAAATAAAACACCAAGCAATGAAAACAAAGATAACACCATTATTTTAGTTTTACAAGTTGATGTTTTATTTACTATTCTAGTAAAAATTGCATGCTTTATGATCCTAGCAGTAGCATTGAATAAGTACTTGTTTCTAGGACATCTCACAATGTAAATCCATGTAGAAATACTTTTGTTGTGTATGAACCCAATGATTATGATTGAGCACATTTTGAAAACAATCACTTATGTAATATTATTATACTATAATATGTCCAAATCAATATGAAGGATGGAAAAGACATCTTGCTAAAACAAGTTAGGAATGTCCTAGAGATGGGTATAAGCTTCCTCTTTGTGGAATTATTAGATGATGATGGTTGCTCCACAAGCATTGGTCAAGGTGGATGGAAAATTAGTAAAGGGTCATCGGTCATGGCTAGAGTATTCAAGACAATAACTTACATAAATTGAGGGAAGCAAAAAAAATACTAGTTGTGGATTTTGATGCAAAAGAAAGAAACGCATTGGAATTATGACATAAGAACTTGTGTCACATGAGTGGAAAAGGAATAAAAATCATTCCTGGTAAAATTCTACTTCCAAGATTTAAATCCTATGAAATTGACCTTTCCGAGCATTATATATATGGTAGGGAACAAAGAATTTCATTTATGAGAGATGGCCATGACAGGAAAACAAATCTATTAGCTAGAATTGATACACTCTAATGTGTTTGGGCTAGATAATATTAAGTATTTTGGAGGAGCCTAACATCGTTTTCACATTCATAAGTGATACATACAGGAAGGTTTAGGCTTACCCCATGAAAGAAAAAGTTGTGGTATTTGAGATATTTCAAAAAATTTATGTTGTTTTTGAAAGAAAGAATAAAAAAGTACTCAAGTGTTTGAGGACAATTAATGATGGACAATATATCTCTAATGCATTCAAGGATTATTGTAAAAGGTTCAACATCAAGCATGAGAAGACTATCATCGTAACAC
This sequence comes from Pinus taeda, assembly GCA_000404065.3. NCBI lineage: Eukaryota > Viridiplantae > Streptophyta > Pinopsida > Pinales > Pinaceae > Pinus > Pinus taeda. The sequence continues at coordinate 360,673 of APFE031191434.1, forward strand.
CCTCCTCCCACACTTACCCATGCTTACTATTCTAGCTAGGTAAATATGTGACTAAGAGTTGCTATGATATGATTCAACTCCTTAAGAACAATTAAGGAAGTGGAACCGACAAACCAACACTTTATAAACCTCCCTCAGGTGTTACAGGAACCCCAAAAGCTAGTCCACCACTCCATGTGCCCAACGCTTGAGTTAACCTATCATTTAAATGAATTAAACCCCCAATCGCTCCCATGACATGGGAATGAATCTGACTGGGACCCTCTAGTCACTACCACAATTCTTGTAAGGGAGAGACTACAATCATTTTCAGCTAGTTCTATGCCAGAGACTGTAATATTTAAGCCACTTTTTGAGGGCTAGTCTCCAAGATACTGCCTAGAACTCGATGGTACTTTCCAAAACAATAAATTACATGAAGAAAAAGCTTATAACGCAAAAACTGATTAATCGCTTGACCTAACCAAGCCCAAACATTACATTCATTTCATCAAACATATCACAAATATGAAATCTATAGGTTTCAACAACAAATTTGAGCATAAGGGTGTCATACTTATCTGATATTCATAAGTAATCATTGATGCCTTATCACATTAGTTGCATTATCATCTATTAGGTCATATATTCATTGTTCATTCGCTTATCAACCAAAACATGATGAAATCCATACATTATCATTGGCATAAAACATGTTCATAACAAGCATATAACCAAAAAAAATAATAAGGATATGACAACCATATAAGCCAAATATAAACAAGTATATTTACCCATTAGATACAAGAGTAAAGAATCTATTACTGATATGTGCAAAATGTAACTAGGTCTAGGACATTCATGTACCAACCAAACATGGATTGGGCTAAACCAAATATTTCTTTCAACCAATCACCCATGTGCCATATTCTGAGCATGAATGTGGGATATCATGAAAAAAATCCAAAAAAATTGAACCAAGGCTTCTAGAGGCCAAACCACCTCAACCCTCAACTAGTGATTCCACCTCATGGCCATACATCACTAACCATCACCAGATTGGTCTCTACTCAATCTGTCCAGGGCTCATTGCATTTGTTACAACTAGGGATTCTAGGACTAGTAACTCAACCCACAACTGTCATCGAGCTTCTGGAGAATTTGTCCAACCAAGGCTTCTAGGACTAGTAACTCAACCCATAGTTAACATCGAGCTCCCAAACTGTTTATCTAGCCAAGGCTTCTAGGACTAGTAACTCAACCCACTAAGGGCTTCTAGATCATTTGTCGAACCAAGGCTTCGAGGACTAGTAACTCAACCCAAGCTGTGACAAGGGTTCGAGAGCATTTTTTCAACCAAGTATTCCAGGACTAATAACTCAACCCAAGCTATTATAGGGTTTCCAGAGCATTTTTACAACCAAAGCTTCTAGGACTAGTAGCTCAACTCAAGATTTTACATGGCTTCCAAAGTGTTTTTCCAACCAAGGCTCCATGAAATAATAACTAAACCAAAAACCATAAGGAACATGAGCACCAATTAGAAACAAAGGTAAAACCACAATACCATGGCTATCCAGGAAATGGCAAGGCTAGGAAAAACTATTGTCAATCCAGGCAATCCTTCATGCTAATGACATATCATAACCAAGAAACCACATGCATGTGCCATGCATACCAAAATTAGCAAATAAATCATACATGCAACAAGGTACCTGCAAATAAAATTTGTTGGAGCTGTTGATCCCATTGTCCTCTTGCGCTTTACTGCTTTTCCTTTTCCTTCTTACTTCAAATCCAAGTATTCCACACTCCTTCAAGAGTGCTCCAAGAGAACTCTAAGTGTCAAAGAGTACAAGAGAGAGAGAGAGAGAGAGAGAATGAGAGCTCGAAAATTCAACCAATCAAAATCTTGCCAACTCATCCTTAGAAGCCTTTTTATCAATGAGGCCTCTATTTTCTTCATTTTCCATTATTTTCCTTCAATTTCATCCTCACATGCAACTTGTGACCTTTCACCTTCCTTTTCTCATAATTTCCATTATTTTCATAAATAAAATGCCAGCTAATGCCACTTTTCCTTTCCATTTCCTTTGCCAATTTCCCTAGCCATAATAAACCGAATTAACACCTGCTAGGATGTTTTTTCCCACCATTCAACTTGGAATATATTTCCCATGACCTTGGTCTTATATTTTTTTTACATGGATTTTTTACCACAACCGTTACAATCATTGGTACTATAGAAAGGACAAATGACACTATAATGAAGTATTTGAGTGTCTTGTCAAATTTCTGATTGGAAAATCATTTTTGGGTAAAAGTGATAAGATACCGTGTTAACTCGTAAATCAGTCTATCCCTATCGACTCTTTCTAGATCTATGGTTATGATGGATCTAGTATAATGTCACATTTTTAGATTATAATTATTATGCATATGCTTGAGATGAACTTCATACTTCGAAATTTGAAGTGGATAATGTATTCCATAGATAAAATGTCTCGATGCACATTTTATGTAAAATATTTTAATGTCATGTTTATATTATATGGTGTTAAAAGAAATTATGTATATATCACATAAGGACATTTTTTTTTTGTCGATCAAACATTTAGATTATATTACCAAGCTAAAAATAAGTACATACATAGTTTCTACAGTTCATCCTACCTCATTTTGAGTGAATTTGTTGGCAAGGAGAGCTGGAACATATACCAAAAAATTTAACAATTTACATCTTATTTTCGGAGGGCACCGAAGCCATATTAACCAAAAAAATCACAAAATAAGAAAAAAAACCCTTCAAAGTCATTTTAAGGTGGCATATGTGGATGATTCATGTTTAACGAGTTGATCTTGTTTCTCATGCATATGGAATTCCATGTGTTCTAACCGAGCCTGTCTCACTTGCATGTGTTCATTTGATATCCACTAGATTTGATGAACATTCTCTAGTTGTTCTAGAATTTCAAATTGAGAAAATTGTTTGTCATTCCAGTATGCCACCATTTCATTATGATCTGTGTACCTATCATCCCACAGGATATCCAGGATGGCCTTGATTCCTTGCAATTGAGCAGCTATCGATTCCATACAGGGAACCTGCACCACATAACCAGGAGAAGGAGTAGAATTCTACATTATCTCCTCTTCTCCATCTAGATTGTATCAAGCTTATTCACTAGAGGAAGAGACACTACCCCCACCAACAACAGGATAGCCATGATTTCCTCCCCCTCTATGAGGTCGCCCCTTCTGTCATGACATATCTTCATAAAAAAAAAAAAAAATCCTCTACGAAAGCAAGACTCTAGACCAACCAACCACCAAAATACGCCAACACCCCAATTTCCCTCCATAACACACCAAAGAGGGAGGGATGAAATTACCAATGCCACTACCCTAGGGCCAGACACCCTCAACCTCCTCAACACTACAAGAGAAAACTAACACTAAGAGTGGATAAAAATTATCGATAGAATCCTTACAACTTCCATAAGCTTGCACTGAAGACCTCCCCAACCTTCTCAAATCAACCCAACAGTTGGACAAAACTTCAAGATCCATATGGGTGTACTCACAGCTACAACCTAGAACCCACCCAATCAATATCCCATGAAGAACAAGTGTCTCAAACGCAGGGATAATACTTAATTCCCCCCCGAAACTAATATAGTAGACCTGAGATACACGTCATAAGATTTTTGGGCCCCTATCTAAGGTTAGAAACCACCCTAAACCAAGAACCTACTCCCACAACAAAGAATATTTCCACCCATAAGCCAAAAAGGAACTATTTATACCACCTAAGCTCCTGAGAAACAACTACTCTCCAAATACCAACAAGATAATTGGGCACAGACATAATGAACCAACTAAGGGACATACACCTTACCCACACTCGCGGGCCCTGGTGACACCTCCAATTATGTAAGAAAGGTGTCGGCTGAGGGAGGAGAAGTCACACAAATGGACATTGACCACCTATCAAATCATAAACCTCATATTCCTCCTCTCTCGGGTCCCAAATGAAAATATGCACATAGTTTCAGTCATAGGGGTTACCTTGAAGGATTTCCTCCTAACCTGCTTGGTGTGGTGAAGTAAAATTATAAGTGAAGACACAAAAAATTCCTATAGCCTAATAATAGGTCCAGCCACAATTGATACATTCTATGGAATATTTCCTTAGGTTAGAACCAATTAAGAGGACCTACCTCTTAGTATTCTTATCCTATTTGTTGATGTCCTTGCTTGCTCGCTCCAGCTATCTCTCGCTTCCTTCTTCAAACACCTGAAACAATTAAACAACAGCAAACAACAATCGTGATAATAGACAAATTATAATTCAACCTACTTAACGAGTCAAGAAACATTAAGCCATGAATATATATTGAATCAAGAAGAGAATACAACCATTGTCTTGACATTTCCATTCTCCTCTAACAAGACCGGGTTCCCACACACTTCTGCTAGCATCCCATTATGGCCTCAATCAACAATAGTTTTAAGGCTCTTCCCTTTAGGCTTCATTCCAAACCAAATCAAACTTCTCCCTCACACAATTAGATAGTTACAACTATGAATATCTTGTTGTTTACTGCAAACCAAAATAGCACTAGCACACCAACATTAACACTTCAACACTAACACTAGCTTGTGCTTGGGAAAAAGGTAGGTTTATACAGAATGAATGGATAGGAGATGGATCCTCTTCTCATGGGAGAAATTCTTATCCCTTGAGGTAGTTCCATCATTATAGGGGAAAGGATCCCAAACTGACATCCTTGACCCCATCTGACCAAACCATTTTCCAGACTTCCATTATGAAGCTTATAGAGATGGAAGCTTCGACTCTTAATTTAAAAAAATTTCCATAATAGGACCAATGTGACTGGAACATAGCTCAGTCGCTCCGATTGACGCTAGGGATATTGCTAATCTTTGCACATCGATGCGAGGAAGACAAGGACCATTAGCATTGGTCTTGTAAACTAGGCAAAACAAAAGTTTCAGGGGAAATGGTGCAAAAGGGAATTGGTCTGCTCATGAAGAGGGACACAATGGGAGTTTCTTCATGAAGGAAAAGCATGTGTGGATCATTATAGAGGTCTCTAGGATCAAGGAATGGGGAGTACAAGGACATTGACAAAATTTTGTGTAACAGATGCCCTCTAAACCATGAAGGACGAACTAGAATGAGGAATGAAATGATTTATGAATTAGTGTGGGGAACCGTAGTTTGCCATCAGAAAACCTGCAAGAAAGTAAAAATACATATACATAACCGAGAACTCTATCAAATAATACATGAATCGTGGCATGGACGCAGCCATCCAGAGAATGATCATGTGAATGGATCCAAGTATGAGCACAACCATCTGTCAAAGAGGATCATAATGAAACCAAGGTATGGTCGTAGCCAAGCATATGAAAGAGACATGCATATCAACATAACCATGTCATATAACTTCACAACCTGGAATTTTGTGATCTGAGTCTAGGGTCTTGTGCTCCAACACGACCTCATAGAAGTACAAATTCTAACATGTGAATATATGTGTTCATGTCGAACATGCTAGAAAGTCGTTTGATTACCAGTAAATGACGTAAACTATTAACAAGCACGAGAGAAACCATCAATAATGACAATGGTCCTCAAAATACTATCAGAAGAATTCATGAAATGTGAATAGAGGAACTAAAGTCGAACACCCATGAAATCACCCGATCGAAAGCCAATGATGTGAACTTATCGTCGAGTGTAAAGAACTTGCCATTCGGGCATGCAAGCTCTAAGGTACCAGAAGGGAGTCTCTTGGTCAACTTATCGGATAATGAGTTGTAGTCAACAGGAAGCAACTGTGTCAAAGGATGGAAATAATGTATCCCACATCATCGACGTGGGACAAAAGGATGCAAAATGATTTTGGATGATACAGAGAATCAGAGGTAAATGTAACTACAAAACGACAACTCTTGAAGATATCGGCAACACGACTAGAAGTTTGGAAGCTTTGGGATCCATAGGATCGGTGGTCATAATGATGTGGAAGAGATCAAATCGAAGGAAAAAATGAATGGCCCAACCCAGAAAGGTCAACAATACAAAGGAGGATATCCCAACCTGACACGAAGGAGAAAGTGTCATGTTCAAGAGTGAGCTGCCGACACAACTGATTAGATCTCCAAAATTTCCCCCACCATTTCTGGTAGGTACCCCAATTATTTTTTAATCAAAATCTTGAAGGGGATAGCATATTATTGCACTATAAGTTCATCCTTCGGACGAATCCAACCTAGTTAAGTTTAACGAGCCCTAGGAAGGATAAGCTCATGTTCATCATGACGACGAATCCGATGTCGTTTGATATTTTAACGATTCCAACAAAGGTGTAACTCAGTATCTTTTTCATGTTTAGAGAGTTTGAAAAAAACATGTAAAATAAAAATACACATGGTCCCTTTTCGTACATTTGTGTCTCTCGAGCCCAAAAAGGTAGAAAATGATACTTGAGAGAACCACTTGACCATTTCAGTCGAGTACCTTTTTTGTAAATAGTGCATCCCAGCTCAAAAAAAGGGTTAACTTATATTGGGCGCACAACGTTTCGCACCCATTAACGAGTTTGAAACGACAAGGGCTCAACTATCTTTTCGTTTTTAAAGGGTCGGAAAAGAACTTGAAAGCAGACCCCCCATTTTATTCTCTTTTACAAGTCAAAAGGAAAAAATACTCAACAATCTTTTCACCTTTTACGAGTCAAAAAAGAGCTTAAAGGTGAATTGTCCTGGAGGAATGAGTGGTATAAAGGGTAGCAACTGGTTCTGGCAATGGTGGAATTTCTCAAAACTTGTAATGGTCAAGAGGCTGGCTAATAAAACCACTCATTGCTGTGGTCCCTCATGAAAGGAAAAATAACCAAGTGAAAGCATATGATCATCTAAAGAGATGGTGACAATGGAATGAAACATCAAAGGCTCATCTAGCATAAATTAGCTGATAAAAACAACAATAACGAGATGTAAAGTAGGCATGGGTTCATTTTGACACAAACTTGAACCATGGAGAACTTTTCCTGGATTTGGTTTCATGTTTACACAAGCTTGAAATGAAAAACTATGCTTGCTATAAGTTTGCATGCCCCAAACTGATCCGGATTTAAACAGGAACACAATAAATTACAGAGATAACCATAAATACATATATGCAATGGAAATAATACTTCATTTCATTACTGTAAAATACTGAAATATGCTTACAAAGAGAAATGGAAAGAAACCAGTTAGGGCGATGGTAGCTTATCTCTGAGAAGAGATGTGGTGGCTACATGCCTATGAACTGTTCTGAACTATGTTACAATGAGGCTCGAAGGCCTATTTATTGTTGAGAAA
>APFE031191434.1:382814-395674 GCA_000404065.3 Pinus taeda
AACCTGTAGAGAGCTACAATTCTCTCTCGTTTTCCAGTCTCTCCTGGAAGGGAGCTACAACCCCCTACTTCTTTTCTCTCAAGGACCACTTTTCATAAATTTTCAAACTAGATCCATAAACATTAAGAGATCATCAAGTACAAGTAAACCACCCAGTCAACTGCAGTAACCAGATCAACAGTAATAGTAAACTTAAACCCAGAACACCTTATCAACAGAAAAATTCAGCCAACAAAAGATCTTAAGGTAGATACACAATTTTTCTTTCTCTGGTCTGTGTGCGTACACACTTCTCCTTCTGCTTTCCTGTGTATACCCGCAGAGACCCTTCTGCCACCCCGCGTACCCACGCATTGTTTCTTCAATCACACTGCGTACTGTAACTGCAGACACGCACCCACAGATACTATCGCGCCGCGTACTGCTACTGTAGCCACACACCCATAGATGTTATCGTGCCGCGTACCTACGCACCTGCTGCGTCTGAAGGGCCGTGGAATTTCACTGTGCCTACGCACCTGAACTTCTGTCGCGCTGCGTACCCACGCACTGCTCCTTCTTCTGCTCAGCGTACCCACGCACTTCGCCTTCTTCTGCTCTGCGTACCCATGCACTTGCACCGTTAATCACCTGCGTACCTCTGATTAGGGCCAAACGGGCAGTCCCCCAGTGTGCCACCGATAGTCAGATGCTGAGATCTGATCATGCGCTTGAGAGATTATCCTTCATAGATTTGCTTTTAACTTCACTGGAATAATAACCCGATATTTTCCGATCTTAAGATATTCAACTTGCAAAAGATGCTTAGCCAAGAGATCTCCTTTGCTTTATATAGGCAAGCTCTTCCTAAAATCATGGATCAATACCATAGATAACCAATACAAGGGGCCTAAAAGCATGGGGCTCAATAATAATAATAATATAAAGCAATACCATGGGCCAAAACCATAGAATCAAGAACGGTGGGCTAAATACCACGAGCCAAACATAAGAAACCCCATGAGAGCGCGCTTTACTGCCTTGAAGTGTGTGCACTGGGATCCGCACCTTCTGAATGGGTAACCTGCGGGTATGACCACACCTCCTATATGGGTAACCTATGGGTTCGCACCTTTTGAACCATTCACCTGCGAACCTCGTTAATTTCCATCATTTTGAGAGCCTGAACAGACCATTGTCGCTTGAATGAGTTGCCATCAAGTACAACACCTGTATCATAGAGCCATACCAGAATCATAATGCCAACATCTATAGCTGGAAGCTTTGGCTCTTAATTTAAAAGACTTTCCCATATCAGGACTAGAACAATTGGAACACAACTCAGTCACTCTAGTCAACACTAGGGATAATGCTAATTTCTGCACATCAACGCAAGGAAGACAAGGGCCATTATCACCGGTCTTGTAAACTAGGCAAAAAAGAAGTTTTAGGGGAAATGGTGCAAAAGGGAATTGATCTGCTCATGAAGAGGGACACAATGGGAGTTTCTTCATGAAGGCAAAGCATGTGGGGTTCAATGTAGAGGTCCTCCAGGATCAAGGAACGGGGAGTACAGGGACAGTGACAAAATGTTGTGTAACACTTGGTCCTTTTGATTTCATCATCATCCTGAGATGCAACTATAACTTCCCCATGAATGCACAACCCCTCTTCTCATCACCCTCCACATCCATGCACTTTCATACTTGAGCCAAAACATAATAGACATTAAAACATTCTCCATAACCATCTTGACTTGGGCTAAGAGCCCACCACCCTCCCGCGTAACTAATTGCATGACTAACATATAGTTGGTTGTTTGGATCCCAACTCCCTCTCATTCACGGTACTGTTACTCCCATCAAGGGACCATATAAGTAAATTGAAAAGAAATATATGGTTAAAATGTTTGAAATACACTCACTATTTTACATTTTGGTCTTCTTTAGGCATATTTTTTGTTAATTTTTCCTGAAATCGAACAAAGAATTTCTAGGCCTACAATTTTAGGTTATGTACTCTATATACTATTCAAAAATACAATTTAAATAATGAAAAATTACAAATTGTATATATAGAGAGAGAACCACTATTGGTTCATTGGGATCTATCAAGGGATGCAATTTTTTCTTTCCAATTTTCCACTCTAAAAGAGGTTTGCACAAGAAATTTGATCCCTCTTAGCACACACTAGACCAATATTTAATATAGATAGCATTATATGTTGTAGTTGTAAACTTTAGGTAAATTGTGCATTGTGTTCGTTGATGTGCATGGTGTTTTGGGTGAACACTTCACCCATCTTGATGAACATTAACTTGTTCTAGTGATGCGAGGAGTGCTGAAACGAGTTCAATAGAGGATGGAGTTAGAGTATAACCAGTAGAGTAGGCTACAAAGATGAGACAATAATGAAAGAAAAAAATAAATATTAGAATAGTTAAAATTGAATTCAGATTAAACAATCAATTTGAAAAAGTCGATTAGGTAAATTAGTATTAATTAGACAAACTTCAAATTAATAATAGTTAAAAAATAAAATGAAATAAAAAATTATTGACAATGGTAAAAAATTAGTTTGTTAAAGAGTTGTTATAATAATTACATAAAAAAAATAGTTTGTTAAGAGTTGGTTATAATAATACATATTGATATAGAATTGATTGAAATAATTAAATTGATTTTGATTTGGTCAAAGTTAAATTAATGATAAGTAGTAATTGAATTGATAATATTCAATTCAATTAATTTAGTTTAAAAGGGGTAAAACGTGTCAAAATTATAAATTAACTTAGAGTCAATGAGATTGAACGAAATTAATAGTACACGATTAGAATATTAAGATGAGCAAAAATAATAGTTAGTTTAGAACTGGTCAAAATAGAATTAAGGTTGAGATTTGATTAGGTATTAGCAAATTAAGTTAAGATTTAATGAATTAAATTATTATTTAAAGATTAAAAATTATACTATAAATATTTAGAATAAAAGTGAACTAAAATTAACTAAAACATTAGATTAAAATATTTAAGATTCACCAAGAATTTATGCCTAAAATTAGATAGGACTAATAAATAAATTAGATGATATGAATATAAAAAGAAATATTAAATGAAAGGGAGGGCTCAGAAGTAGTTAAATGAATTGGAGGGTTAGGAAGAAATAAAGAAAGGGAAAGAATAAGAAGAAAGAGAGGAAGAAGAGGATAAACGGTCAAGGTCTAAAGGTCTAAGATGAGTTAGAATTTTAGTATGAATATTTCTAGAGTCATTAACTTGATGTAGTTATAATTTTTTTGGTAAACTGTGTATTATTGTTGTAAACTTCTAGTATATGGTGTTTATATTTTTCATAAGTACTCAGATTCATATTTATTGAATTATTACCAATTATTTTTAAAATACAAATTATTGTAACATATCATGTTTATTTCTTTATTTTAAAAATGTCTTCTTGAAGGTCCCTTCCCTTATAATAATCTTGATATTTTTGCTGAAATTTTTGCTTCACAGCGTTACAAGTTTGGATGGTTTACCCACCAAGTGCCATGAACCAATGTATTGTAACACCATTAAGAGTAACAAGGAATAATTTCAATTTCTAAGACTTGCCATGAACCAATGTAATGTAACACCATTAAGAGTAACAACGAATAATTTCAATTTCTAAGACTTTGAGATCCAATCATAGCTTTGGAATAATATGTTAAATTGAAATAGGAAGGTGTAAGATATTAATTGGATAGCCCATAAAAGGTTTTCACCTCATGGAATTTGATTTCTCTGTATTTTTATTAGGTTGGTTCTTACTCCATTATACTCAAAGAGAGGTTTTAACTTTGAGAGATTTGATAGAGTGTTTTTGACTTGTGGGACTCTTCTTTGGTCTAAGAAATCATGACCTGCGAGCATCTAAGCTATTAAAGTCACACAAGAATTGTACATAGCTTCAACCACGCCAACCTTTAGCATAGTTAGACTTTTCTTTGGTGTCTCTTCTGGAGTATTATAAATTTTTAACCTTAACCATGTTACAAAACGAAACCCTTGAAATATAATTTTTCTAACCATACATTACCACTTCTACCATTAGTACTTAAGCTATTTTTAAATATATATAAATACTTATTCTTTTTAAATATACAAATTATTGTTATCCAATCATAATGGTCCCATATTTCTAGGCAAGCTTCATATTGTTTGAGAGTTTATATTTATGTAGTTTCAAATATTACATTTTCAATTTGAATGAGTACTTTTTTTCTTGCATTGACTTTTGGAATCAAGTAATTTTTTTATTTTTTTTGGACCTCTCTAGTCTATATTACCTATCTAACATCACATGCAATACTTATTTTACTAATCTCTTCTTTGTATTTATGTGATATTAATATTTTCCATTTAAATGTACAATGTGAAAAATAAAGACTACGAGAAATTTTGTTTTTGGTTGGTTACAAATAATTTTATATGGTATAATCCTATCTTTTGCTAATTTAGGATGCACTGAAAACTAGGGACACATGCTACTTGATATATGTTACTACAACTTAATCATCAAGGAATTTATGACATTTCCTATTATGCCCACTAAATTAAACTCCCAATTTGAACCCATAAAATGTTTTGATATCTTTGTTTCTTGATGTCTAAAAAAATAAGTGAAATATTTTAGTGAAAAAGCTTTCATATTACTAACCTAATTTTAATAATTCTATGTCATCTATATTTTTATTATTATTGTTTTTCTTACTATTTTTAAGATATATATTTTTTTAAATTTTGCATGTTAATTTTTTTAACCAATATTTATGCATATTCACATTTCTAATGATGGTCATGCATGCCTATTTAAGAATTTCATTTCAATAGAGTATAATTATGTGTTTATTTGTGAATGTATTTTGAATTTTTCTATTCAATATTATATATTTTCTTAATGGTGATCACTCATATTAGAAGGCCTCTTTTGCATCACATTTAATGATTATTTTACGAAATTCTTCTCAATTTTTGTATGACATTAAGATTTTCAATTTGGATATACAATATGAAAAATTAGAGAGATGTAGATTGTTTTGGGATATAGAGGCATTTATATTGTAAAATCCAAATTATTTTTTTGTTAATTCAAAATGAAATAAAAACTAGGGCCCAATACAACCTTATATATGTTATATAATTTAACTTGACAGACTTTGCAATATTTCTTGTGACGTGTACTAAAGCTCCCAATTTGGCCTCTTGAAATGTTTTGATTCTTTGTTTCTCAATTTGTGAGGAAATAAGTGAATTTTTTTTGGGAAAAGAGGTTTCATAACATTCACAAGTAGTTGCTCATATGCATAATAGATTCACTATATTATCAATATTCATATTTCTAATATAGAAAGGATGCACAAGTCAAATTATTAGTTGAAGTTTGACAATAACATTTTTGTTTTCCTTATTACATCACATTTTCTCCTACTTGATAGTATATTCATCACATTGAAGATATGTTTTGATGACCTATGACTTTAAAATCGTTATCGAAATTGAAATCTCTAACCATTGTGCTATTTTTTGAAAAAGCATAATATTTTTATTTCATGGTTTGAAATTGTTATATTACATTCTGTAATATATGATAGTTCCACATAAACATAATTGTCAAGTGTCCATGGCCTAGCACTAAAAACTATTTTTTTCTCCTTACATGCTTCATAGGAATCTATAACATTACATTCTACAATATGTATTACTTACATATAGACATAAAAATTTGTCAAGACTAAAGAATCCATGTCCTAGCACTAAAAAATCATATTCAACCACCCCACATGCTTCAAAGATACATGAAAAAATTAATAAACTATCAAACATACATCATCATTATATCTATATCACTGAAAATGAAAAAATACATACATTCTTATAACTCAAGCATCTAGAAAGTAAGAGGGAATATTTTATCATTATTAAAATGGATAAGGATGATATTTGGTAGATACACTTTTTTGATATTTAAATCCAATGTTATATGCTACCTCTTATTTGGACAAAATATTTTTTATTGAGCTAAGCTTGTGATATATGTGTTCAAAAATTACAAACGAGAGCCTATTTCTCCAATTTTGAAGATGGTCAATTTTTTCTTGTATTATAAATTTTTTATATAACAATTATTTTTTTTTCTAATAAATATGAGTATTATTCCTTAAGGATGCACACTCATAATATCAATTGTGATATGAATTGTTTATACTCATTTTAGATAGTTGGGTTTTTTTTATGTTGGATGTTGATTTCGTTAAAACTATCTGTCTTTATTGAAAAACATCTTATAATGATTATATTTCTATTTAGATTAAGCTCTCTATGTAATTGGGTTACTTAATTTTAGGTTGCTTGCTAGCCTATTTGGAAAACAATTAAGAAATGTTGGAGCACACATTCTTTGAAAAGCATTTGTTTGTCTATAGAATCATTCCCTTACAATGTTGTCAAAGAGTCAAGATTTTCTTCAAGTGTCAAAATTGTTTATATTCTTCAATTCATTTTCTATTTATAATATACTCTTATTTTCAAAATTCATGTTCTTTATTGGACATCAGTTATGAAAAAGACAACTTTTCCAGTGTCTATATACTTGTCAATCTATTACATGTTGAATTGGGAGGTGGAAGGAAAGATTCACTAGAGGTAGTTAAGATAATTGGATCTCTTTTACTAAAAAGATAAATTCCACTATATATTTTGGCTCATGTTAAACGAGAAGGCATCTATTTTATAAAACATGATGAGCTCTATATTTGCACTCATAAAACTAGAAACTGTATTTTAATATCTATAACTTTCAAATTGTCTGAATGAGATTGTGTTTGATATTTGTTTTGCGAGAGGTCTTGGATACTACATTAAAGTGATATATGGAGTTGTTTTCAAGGGCCCTATGTAGGAAAATTGAAATTTTCTTTAATCTAATTGAATTTACTAGATAATATTCATGTCCATTTTCTAGAGCATAAGGTCATTAATTATTACTATTGATATTTTTTTCTTTACATTAGCAACAAAAAAAACTCTAAATCAAACATGGAATACATTATCCTTCTTTTGAAATGACTCTCAATAATTTACTTATAACATAAGAAATTAAAAAAAAAAAAAAAAAAAAAAAAAACTTTTTTATTATAATGGGGACCTTTGTTTTTAATTAATTATATATATATATACACACACACACACTTGGTTGGAGTGAAACTTGGAAGTAGTGAATTGCTTCATTAGAAGATGTTTTTATTGAAGAATCATAGGACATGAAATCCAAGGAAAAGAAGAAGTGAGAGCAAAGTTGAGATTGGGATTTATCACCCAAGCATAAATTCACGTAGGTTTGATAAGTGGAGGAAGGGATAGTGATCAAGGAGACCAAAACATGGAAATATGGTATTTGTAGTACAAATTAAATAAGAAGAAGCATGATAATGTGTCTATTAATGCTTGCAAGTGGAGGTAAACAATGCTCAAAACCCACAAGTCCACATGGAGGTTGAGGATCATAGATTAGATGACCTTAAAATTCCTAAAAGTGTTTCTTAACTTTGGAAATGTAAGAAGAACCCTAAATCTAAGAAAATGAATGGGGATGTTAGTATTTATAATGATGATGAGGCTAAGAATGCCAAGAAAAATTGCACCTCTTGCAATAAGGTTTTGTTTTCCTCCCACATAGAGTAGAACACATCAAAACATGTGGTTAAACTTGTGGATGGAACAAGTCAATGAACTATAGGGATTAATTGATAAAAATAAGTAAAATAGGCTAATTAAATTATTTAATAAACATGTTAACTAAATTACGTTAAATCGAATGGGAGAAGGAAAATAATTAATAATCAAGGTGAGATATACTAACACAATTGGGTGAAATGAAATCTTAATTTAATAATCATGATGCAATGTCATTAATGATAAATTAAATATCATAAAAATGCTTCAAGTGAGTTAATGAAAAGTTATATTTAGTAACCATGGTTAAGCTTCTGAGAGTGAGAGAGCTAGAGTCATCTTTGCATACCTAGATTTGTATACTGGAGAGGATTTTGAACAATAGAAACAACAACTAAAATAAAACTCAATTGGTTATTTCCATCATCTATGATAGAATAATGCTAAATAATTTTCAAAATAGAAGAAAGAAAAAAATGTAATAAATATGTTTTCATAGTAGAGATCATATGAAATAATAATAAAAATGTACCTGAAGCTAGAAATGCTTAGGAAACTCTAAGGAATGATCCAATTCCAACTGTCTTAATTATATTTATTCTTCTCAATACTTTAAGTGTTTATATTATTTTCCTTATTATGATCTATTTGGTTATCCCATATATTTATTTATGGTACTAATATTTAATTTAATTTTTCTCACTAGTATGATGGATAAACTATATGATCATTTTCTTTAATACACAATTATGCATGTCAAAATAACTCCCTTTGATATTTTTCAATTTAACTTTATTTTCATTGTAAAATTTTGTAATTCGTAAATGATACCAATATTTTTATGTTTCTCATACCTCTCACAAATTACCTTATTTTATTTTCAATGATACCATGATTCACATCCCCTTTAAGTATTTAACTTTTCTTGGCAGGGAAATGGTGAACAATGGAAAACCCATTGAACCATATTTGTTTTCATTTGTAGAGATACTAATGGTTACTAAGGGATAGCGTAATCACCTTAACTTTCAACACCCACAACCCCCAGGGATAATTCTTGTGAGTGACCAAATTTGTGGCCTACCCCCATGACAAAGTGAAACCTTGAGGTAGAAACCTCTCTAATTTTTTAGCTAAGAGCATGGAAAAGACTGATTGGGTGGAAGAAATAATTCCCCTCCTCTTCTTTGAGTGACTTAGTATGCATCCATGCAATCCATGACTCATTTACACACGATGTATTCAACACATCAATAATTTCCATAATTTAAATCATAGTATAACATATTGATATAATAATTATGGTTCCTTAATTTGATCTAGAGTATAATAATATAGAATAATATAGTGTTAATGTAGCCTTATGGTTTCTTCTCACAATATATAAATCATTAATAACATATGTAATTTAATGGATCCAATATTTTCATTTCCATCCAAATCATATAAAAAAATACCATCAATTTCACCATATCAATCCGCATATAACTCATCTAAATTATCCTTTAAACATTTAAATAACCCCATTCAATGATCATAATTTTAAACTTAATCAGAAAATTTAAAATTTTAAGTTCCATCATCCAAATATTAGTCAAATAATTGGGTCACTGGTAAAAAAGTTCCCCCGAATAATAATGTCTAGTTTTTCTAATCAATGAAATAAAAATGGGGCACTACAAAACAACACCATGAAAAGGAGAATGGTTAAAGATAATTTTCAAATAAGCACAAGTATCAATTTATGAGAAGAGGAAGGCATAAAATCTGCATGTCACTAGAATTTAATACATACGAAAAGCTAGCTCAAACTATCTCCCAATGTCAAAATGACATTATTTATCTTTTGATCGCAAGGAGAAAAGTTATTACTTTAAAGTGTCATGTGAAGTGAGAGAAATTATATAATATTAAATATTTTTATTAGATAATATCATCATCACTAATGGAGTATCAAGACAAAACTACGTAAAGCGGGCAAGATAGGTACTATAAGAAGGGAAGGAGTTTAGAAGGTAGAAGGAAAAGAATCATTGGAAAATCTTATAAATAGAGCCATTGTAGTCAAGAAAATAATTTTCTTTGTATTTTCATATTTAAACAAGGACAACTGCGTAGTGGCAGTTCCTGCTTATAAGAGACTATTTTATAAGAGTAATACTAAGTATATAGGAAAACAATTGCTTGTAAATATCAATACTAAATAATTTTCTTTGTATTTTCATATTTAAACAAGGACAACTACGTAGTGGCAGTTCCTGCTTATAAGAGACTACTTTATAAGAGTAATACTAAGTATATATGAAAACAATTGCTTGTAAATAGCAATACTAAGTACATATGAAAACACAATGCCTAGTTTCCATTTAAAAATCTCTGCACGTTCATCTAAACGGCTAGAAAAGAATTTAAATTGACATTATAGAAACTTCTTTTAAATTGCAGTTAAAAAAAAGCTTGGACACTCCTTCAAATTGCCGTTATAAAAAAAACTCTCACACTTTTTCAATTGTTGTTTTAAGATTTCAATTGCTTTTATAAAAAGCAGCTACCAGACTTCTATGTCTCATTGTGGTGTGTTATTGTGTGCATGGACCTGTTTATGTGTACATTATGTTCGGTTCAAAGACTTGTATATGGCAGATAAGGTATGAAGAGAAGGAAATCAATTAATGAATTGAAAATTTGCACTGCAGGACATCCTTTCTTAATATTGGTAAGAATTTTTTATTTTTTTCCGAACCTGGCAAATTTAAGTTGATCGCAAATCACCATTCAAAAAACAGCTCTTAGACTTGCTCTCAGATTTGTATGTTGCGGAGAAGACATGAAAAGACTTACAATGAATCGATCAAATAATTTTATGGTCATAGTTAATTTGTTATTGAAATTACTTTTCCCATAAGAAATTTGAAGTTGCTACACTGAAATACTGTGAGTTAATTTGTAAAATATACTTGTGATATGGATTACAGAGTAACTGTGAAAAGATTCTCACAGCTGTCAATCTTCGCCACTTGTTATTTATTGTCCAACTCGTTCGAGCTGGCCTAGATTTTCTAGTACTTTGCTAGCAATTATTTCATCATTTTTTTCATAAATGGAATCCTTGTTTTCACTCTCCTCAGACGACAAGTACAGGTAGATGACCTTATTATTATTTTTCAAGAATTGAAATCTTGACTAGTATGCAATTTTCTTTCTGGAATTTAACATCCCATGTAGTTCCCCATGCTCTTGTCAATGATTCTTTTACTTTTGTGGATGCACAAGCTTCTCTCTTACATTTACTTGCCACTCGCGTTGTATCATATATTTTTGTGTCAAAACTTGCGGTTTATGGTCAGAATTGCTTTCCTTCATTTGAACTTGCACTGTAAATTTTTAAAAAATTGAGGTTAAGTTTAAAAACGAAATAATATTGGTTTTGGTTATTTTAGTTTGAATTCTTGAAAAATGCTATGTTTAAACCTTTATAATTTAAACCCTATGTTTTCCTGCTTATATTTTAAACCCTGGGAAAAATTGTCCTTCTTCAAGGACTTCTCAAGTTAGAATACAAGAGCTTGCAATTTTTCCCTCTTAAATTGAATTCTAAACCTTTTCTTGGCAACAACTTGATTAATGAGTTTTACGAGACATTGATAATTTAAATGGGGCAACTCCGCTAACGAGGTTTATTAAATATTATGGGAAGTAAAATTAAATATGCATTGTATATTACAGATACAAAATTATAAACTAAATTTCCATAAACAAACGCCTTCTTTGTAAGAATGACAAGTGGATAGTTTTAATTGTAATTTATAATTTCTACGTTAAACAATATTCTAACTACTTTTTTAATTCTAATTGAAGATGATATTCTAATTACTTTTTTAATTCTAGTTGAAGATGATACACATACTCGGCATGCATCCTTGTGAGTGCCACTTGTTTCAATTTTTTGGGGAAGTCACCAACACTGTCTTTGGCCAAGAAGCACCATGAAAAATCACAAGACGATTTCAACCATGATTCCCCTGATTCATTCAGGGTTTGACCTTTCACTTGCTCGACCTAGGGAGCTTCTTGACAGACCCACTCGATGGCATTAAGACAATCTTCGTAAGCCCCAGGGAGGCGATGCTCTGGAGCAAGCCTGTAGCCTACTGAAATTATCACTAATTTTATTTCAAAAGCCAATCCACACATGAATGCATGGTAAATAGGCCATGTCGGTGAGCCCATCACGAATCCTCCCCTATGGAAGTATATGACAACAGGCAACTTTCCATGTTTTTGTTCATCAACGAAAGTTGATATGGGAATATAGAGGCACGCCCATATGTGAGTTTCAGCATCTATAATGACATCTCTCGAAGCCAGGACTTCATCTAGTTTGTTAGATGGGAGGATATCACAGGTGCCAAAATCCTTTTAAATCTTTGTTTTCCCTCTTAAATTGAGTGTATTCTATTATTGTCATGAGTAATACAATCATTTGATTTGGTCGAACAAAAGCATCAATAGTAGGGGCAGTCATTTAAGGAGCAATTGTTTACCCTTGCCGATAGTTTCATATAATGAAACCGTCAAATTCTAAATTGTGCAGATGACTTCGGAGGTGAGAGACGAGGAATTATAAAAGCAGGGCTTGAGAATACCTTGGTAGTCTAACCTTTGCAGCCCTATATTTGTCGCAGATGAATTCGAAACAACTATTGTTAACGAGAATAGTGTCCACTCGGATGCTGCTATTCCCACTAAGATGGGTGGCTATCTTAGAAACAAACAAGTAAAGTCTACTTTCGTTTCCTTTTATGAAAATAGACAAGAGGAGGACCGAGAAGACCGACCTTAGTCTTGCGCTTGATTTCCTCTCCTTCTTGATAGAGCTTTTCCACTTCTTCTTTATCTGCCCAGCTTCAAAAAGAACCTGTGGAATCACAACAACATACTACTATCGAAGAAACAAAGATCTATATTCATAAATAACACAGGACCAGATGTGTGTTAACCATACAAATGCATATATAAACAAGTACACAAGAATATGGAGGAAAACTAGAATAGCTTTATTGAGATGAAAAGTAGCAAGAGGATTACAACCATATGTTCTGACCCAACATCATCCTCCAGCTAGAAAGCCCTTCTTCACCTCAAGAAAAGCTTAGATCACCCAACACT
>APFE031191439.1:0-13225 GCA_000404065.3 Pinus taeda
CATCTAGGCTTTGTTCCTGGAGTATATCCTCTTCTTTTGACCTTTCTCGCTCCTTTTCTTCTTCCTCTTCACAATCTATGTAGAATAATTTCTTCTCAGCACACTTATGACCTTTAGTGTATTTGCTATCACAATTGTAACAAAGACCTTTTTCCCTTTTTTCTTCCAATATTGTTGTGGTGTCAACCTTATAGGTTGTGGAAGACAAGGGGCAACAACACTTCCATCTTTATAGTTGTGAGTGGTATGCTTCCTGGTTGCCATAATTTTGCTTTCCATTTTTCTTGCTAACCTGAATGCCTTCTCTAACGAATCAGGTTCCCAAAGGTGAACATCATGTTGGATATTATCCTTTAAAGACCCTATGAACACATCAATCCTATGCTCCTCTGGAATATTTTTTACCGTTATGTTCAATTTTTGGAACTCATCAATGTGCTCCATTATTGAACCCTTTTGTTTGAGACTTATCAATTGGCTAAAAAAGTGTTTCTTTTTGTATCCTCATAGTGTGCTATCAATTCTTCTGTAAAAATTGCCCAAGTGATAAATTGTTTACGAGAGAGAATCCATTAATACCATACAAACTGATTTGGTTCCAAATATAAAGTTGCAATACATACCTTTTGTGTGTTTTTCACATTATTGAGATCGAAAAATTGCTCCATATGTAATATCCATGTTGCGGGATCCTTGCCATCAAACTTCCTCATATCCATTTTTGGAATATGGTGCGTCTTTAATCCAACATTAGAGTCTATAAAATCATGATTAACATTTTCTTTGTTCACATCATGAGTTTCCTTTACTCCCCTTTCACCATTGGTAAGTATTTCTTGTAGAAAATTTGTCAAATCTGCCTTCAAATCTATCTTCAAATCATCAATCTTGGCTTCCACGCCCTTTATCTTAGATTCCATGCCATTTATCTTAGCTTTTGTTAGCTTTTGTGAGAGTGAAATTTGTTGCAGTTGGTCTTGTAATTTTGATATATCATGTAGCATTTCTTCCTCTTCTTCATGAGTCATGCTAGAGCTTTCAGATTCCTTACTAGGTGTTTGCATTTTCTTTCCTCAGGGCATCGATTACTGATATTAATGCTCTATTATGCCCTATGGATTCCTTCAAAATAATTTTTCAAACCAAGCTTAAGAAAAAATTTAAAAAATCTACACACCTTTTTTCACTTTGTAAGAGCTCGATATTGCCTTTGATGTATCTCTGTAATTTTAGATCGTCCAGTTCTAAAATTGTGACTTGCGGTAGCCCTCTATGTCCTCTTTCCAATGCCACTAGTCTGACCCCAATTGGATTCTCCAATGAAGAGTTATGCAAAATCTTCCACAGTGACCTGATTATAGACTAATTCAGTAGAGCGAACTTGTACGATGTGCCACGTGTCCCTGTTTCAACCTTTGGCTCTAAAAAATATATACATGAAACTACAGTCCTTCCTCTTTCTGTACCTTCTTACAAAATTTCAATCCGATGCTCAGAGAGAAAGTTATGATGATTTTCCCTAGGTCACCTGTTTGGAATGTAATTCAGGAGTCTGCAAAAAGACCAATTTCCTTAGATCATATCATCTCAAATATAGCGTGAAAAGCTCTGAAATTCGGACCCAAGATTCAGTGCGATTTCATCTCAAATGGGTTTCTTTTTCGCTTCTAAAATGTTGCAAGAAAAAATCTATAGCGGAAATTCCACAATGACTTGTTTGGAGCAGCAAAACCCTAGAATCCAAAGCTCTAATACCAAATGTTATGAAACCAGCTCAAGAAAAAGATAGAGAAGATAGATCAACGCCTTAGAATTCAGCCTCTTCGAGGGGGAAACCTCCTTTACATTACATAAATGAAAAATTCTTCGATGATTCAAATGACAAAACCTCCTTTCTATATATAGGAGTATAAGGAGTCACAATATAACCCAACTGACCTAACAATAATAATATAAAGCCACAAAAATAACAATGGATGGATTCTATGGGGCACAGTAGTAACAATATGGGGACAATAGGGGCACAACGATATTAATAAGGGTACAACTAGAATAGTAATGGGGTAATAACTAGTATTATAGGGACCCAACATTGATCATTATGATAGATTTTGGCAAAAATTTATGTAATGAAAAGTAAATTTGAGTTTGTTATTTGCAGAGTTTTATCCTGAGTTTTTGAAACTTGTACCTAGTCTGAGTTATACTCTAGTTGTGCACTTTTGGCAATTTTTATGTGAGTCTGGGTCATGTTCTTAATATTTTCCTTTGCTAAGGTGTTCTAGAGTCTAAGTCACCACTTTGTTTTCAATTTACATGAGTGCAGACTAGCCACCATAAATTTTAGACATTGGCTTACCTATATGATCGGCTTGGATCTATCACCATTATGATTCCTTTTTAGTACCTTCCTACTATTTTTGGCCCTTGATTAAGCCATTTTCTATTATTTTGATGCAGTTAGATAGTGTTGGGAATATTGTTTTTCTAATATCTATTCAGTTTCAACATCTTATAGTATTAATTCATCTGTTGGTGGATGATTTCTTTCTGAAAATTTTGTTGGTGTTCGTTCAGTTGTGGTTGACCTATTCTGTAGATATAGACCAGATTTGTGTAGTTTGTTTGCCAGGAATCAGGATGATCTACTATAATATTATATTCTATGATGTATCAAATTAAGGGTGCTTGTTGAACCCATTGTCCAGTGAGGATGGATTTAGATGGCTAGCCTATAGTGACCATATTTGTAAAAGCTCTTGAGGGTAGCTATTATAGAATTTCTATTCACTCTACGAGTGACAATTTTTGTAATTTATAGTGAGCATTTTTCAAATTACAGGTTCTATTTAGAGAAAATCATGAGAATTATTTTCTTAGCTTACGTGTTAAAAAGTTACACTTTAAAATTTTGCATGATAGGTTCTGTTTAGAGAAAAACACAGGGAGTATTTTTTGAGTTTGCATGATGAAAAGTTATAAACATGTTTTGATTTCAATGGCATTCAATCAAGCCTCATAAAGTTCAATAAGTCCCCTTCTAGCTAGCTAGATAGTCCTATTTGAAGAAGAATGAATGGTCTTCTAATTTTTCAGAATGCGTCTTTCTTGGTAATATTATGAGAAAATTGATGAAAAGTTTAAAGTCATGCTAAAGAACCATTTGGAAAATCTTAGTGTTCTCTACAATTTTTTTTGTTTAATCAATGCATGGAGTTCCACAAGCTCTTAGCTCTTTTTCTGTTGTTAATATCATGTCTATAGGAGTTTCTTAGGCAATTACATTATGTAGTTACATTGGATGTATTCTTTTAGTCCCACTGATATACTTTTGTGGTCTTTTATTGGACATTAATAAAGTTATCTTATCTTAGATTTGATATTTTAAGTGTGAAATTAGAATATACATCATTCTGCCTTTTCAGGCTTCAAACTTAAGTCTTTAAAGCTGTCCTAAAGCTAGCAGCTAACCCTGATTCTATTTCATGACTATTTATAAATAGTTTGCCTAGTCTACCTAAAGGAGGCCTTCACAAAATGAGACTTTTTCTTTGTGCATTTAGCCAAAAGGATACAACAAGCTTTCAGAAGCTAATAATTATATCCCTCCCCGAACTCTTGTTTAGTATGGGACCCTTCCTGCAGTAACAAAGCCTTTTTTGATAACCAATCAGCCATAATATTAAACTCTTTAGAGATATGTGCAAAAGATAGAACATCAAATCTCCTCTCAACCTCGAGGAACTAATTTATGACAGGTCAAGTAACAGATTATCTATTGTGCACTTATTATTAGACTAGTAGACCATCAGCTTCGAGTCTCAAAATAGTTGTAACTTTTCCATACCCTATATGTTGTTGTTTTCTAGAGTAGATACATAGCATACATTTTTTTTGGTTTTTTGTGCCAGATCCTACTACTAACTTTGGTTTGAAATGGTGATGTCGATCCACAAATAGAATGACACCAATCCACACAAACCTGGAACTCTCTGACATGTTTCATCAAAAAACACCCAAGCCTGGTCATGGCTATATTTCTTTTTCATTTATAATTTCAGCAGGTTACTCTTTTGAGGAAGATCAATTTTCACTACAAATATACCTAATTTTATGGGCAAATTGTGCTCGTCTCAACTGTATATCTTGGAAGATCATTATGTTTCTAGATAATTGATGAGCCCCAGAAATGGGTAACTATATGGGCTCATTCTACCTCTTATTTCAACTTAATCCACCATTCTCATTAGTTTGTTGCATGCTTTTGAATATATTTATGCTAATAGAGTGAAATGGGTTAGTCACTTTGCCATGTAATCTAATGAGTGTTTTATGCAGATTTTTTAGACAATTTTGGACAAAGACAAGGAATGAATTAGAAAATGGCAGTCAAACTCGAGGAAAACATGGAAGAGGACTTTTAGGGGGGTGTCTCCTTCATTAATGACACCTTTCCTTGAATCCTCCATCAGCAACTCGGAGCACAAAGGCCCACATTGATGATTCCAAGGGGTAGTCGAACAAGTCAAGTAAGACTGCCATTTATTTTCAGTTCTAGGAAGCCGAGTTCCTTTATTTTAGGAGGATTGTTGGAAGTCCCCATTTGTATAAATAATAAGGCTTCGAGCCTCAGTAGGTTATCTAGTTCTTAGTATATTTTCACACTATTGTGCAGCACATTGGTCAGCTTATTTTCGAGTTCTTTTTGGGAACAGTTTATGTGATGTAACTGCTGTTTTTTGATAAATGAAGATGAAACAGTTTTTGAGCCAACACTGATCTCGTTCAGAGGGCTAAAGCTCTTGGTTTAGGGCCCATCCCAAGTTTCCCATCACCTTATTTGTGTATTTATATGTTTTTGCTTCAAATCATGAGTTAATTTCTGTTGCATAAATTCATCTTACTTCATCAAATTAGGTTACTTTTGATGGTTAGTATAGTTGTTTTTGTTTCAAGTTGCTTAAGTAAGTTGCTGCAGTGATAGAGAAAGATCCAAAAAGGCCAACAACAGGTCTTGATCTCCTTTTTCCCTTCCTGTGACTATGATTTGAGGTCAAGACACTACTGCTGCCACCAAAAACACAGCTTTTCCTCTTCCATGCAACTGCTAGTGTGATAACTTGATTTGGAAAAGTTGATATTGGTTCAGATTCACTTTCTTAGATCATTTCTTGTTCTTTTTCCATAGTTCTCTCGCATTCTTTTCGGTTCATAGGGTATTGTTCAACATTTTTTCTGTTTGTAGGTCAGAAATTAGGTCAAACTAGACAAAAATCTGTTTTTAGTTCTTTCTTTGGTCAAATTTTGATAAGTAAATGTGCAGATCTCCTGCAGGATATCTCAGCTCACCATCCCTCCATAAAATAGCTAGCACTAGCTCACTTCTCCTATATTTCCCAACTCATTCACAACATTCTGCCAATCTGCCCTAATTTCTACGTTTTTTTTTTCCATAAAGCTACTTTCTCGCCATTTGAACAAATCCAACCATCACGTTCATCCCTGATCTTCCTTGACAAGTTCTAGACACCTCAACACCTTCATCTAGCCTTCATTTCCATTTTCCCATCATTCTTCCACCTTCAAAACCCTAAAAACAACTTTTGGCTTCCTTCTATAGATCCTCTTGTAGAACCTCCAATAGATCCCCTGCAGCCTCCTGTATAATTTCCTGTAAGTGATTTTTCGAAGTTTGATCCTAATGAAAGTCTTCAAAAGGGTACTAGGGGCTTCTTAGGACCTCTCCACACCTTCCTCACCCTCTGCAAAAGCAAACTCCATCTTCCTTTGCCACCAAACCTCTGCACAGTCACAACCAGATAAATCACAAGCATAATAATTCCACATAAAAACACTCAAAAGTACAAAAAAATGATTTCTTCCCATTTCTTTTTAGAAGTAGCTTGAATAAATGCAATTTACCTTTTCAATAGTCAATGGAACTCACTTCATTAGTTTCCATCTATTTTCTTGCAAAAGTAGGGTTAGTGGGTAAACTAGGGTTTGCTAGGTTTTGTGTTTCATTTCAATCTTCCTTCTCTTTTTGCAAGTAGAATAACCCCTGTAGAGTTAAATTTCTTCCATCACAGTAAAATATTCTTCTAAGAACTCATAGAAGTTGGCTTAGGCTCCTAGTGAACTTGTGCCAACTGATCAAGTGATAGCCTACAGTAACAGCTAATACTTTAATTTGAATTTGTAGAAAACCTGTGATCAGTTATGAAACCATAAATTCAATTAGGGTTTCATAACTGATCACAGGTTTTCCACAAATTCAAATTAAAGTCAAGCAACCTGTATGGACTCCCTCTTCAAAGCTAATACTTGTGCATACAACACCATCGCTTCCAAGTTTGTTATGAACTACCGGGTTGATAAAAGTAAAGAAGGAAGCCCCAAGAGTTGCAGCATTATTGCTGCAATACTGGAGCCCACCACTCTTTTTGGCGTTGTTGCCGGGGAAGCGTCAGAGTATTTTGTGATTACTATTTTTCTTCTATTTTCTACTGCAACATTCTGCTAAGTAGTTTATTTCGGCAAAAGTAGAGTAATTTTCTCATTTCAATTCTGCAATTTTAATTCTACGAAAGTAGATTAGGCATTTTCTGCTTTCATTTCCATTCTGTAATTCCATTTCAGCAAGAGTAGATTAGTCATTTCCTGCTTTCATTTCAATTCCGCAATTTCCATTTCAGCAAGAGTAGATTAGTCATTTTCTACTTTCATTTTAATTCTGCAATTTCCATTCCAGCAAGAGTAGATTAGTCATTTCATGCTTTCATTTCAATTCTATAATTTCCATTTCAGCAAGAGTCAATTAGTCATTTCCTACTTTCATTTCCACTTAGCAATTTCATTTCAGCAAGTCCATTTCAGTTAGTTGCAATTTTTTGTTCAATCCATTTCAGTTTTACAAGTACAAGTAGAAAAAACAAAAATCACCCAAAAAGAGATTTCCTTTCATGCCTCGTAGGAATAGAGACAATTCAGGAAAATTCCTACCCACCACCCCCACCACATCACTAAGTCACCCTTCTCTCTTCTTTGGTGGCAGTGATCTAGAAGAACCTATAGGTAAACCTCCAGAGATATACGAAGATCATATAACAAAATAAAAACAAGAAATGATTCCTCCTGAGACCATGGCTGAAAATAGAAATGTTAGAGGAAATGGGGAAAGAATAGAAGGTGTCTTTCCTATCTGAGAGACCAATGGGGACACAAAAATGAAAAACATAAGTCCTTCAGCCTTACCTCACTTCCATGGATTGACTATCGAAGATCCTGATACCTTCTTGTTTGAATTTGTTATTCTCTGTCGAACCTATGACTATGCAGAAGATGAGTAGAAGTTGAAACTATTTCCTTCTACCCTCAAGAATGCAACATTACATTGGTTCATGGGGTTACCTGGAAACAGTATCACAACTTGGGCTCAAATGTAGCAAGCCTTTAACAACAACTACCGGAACTATTGTAGGTCAAAGGATACCAAGGAATAAATCTTTTGAATGAGCATGTGAAGTGATGAATCCTTAGAAGAATATGAAGAGAGGTTTCTGCCTAGTTATAAAAGGGCCAGGTGCACACTTGACCTCGAATCTCTGAAGTTGGTCCTGCTCAGAGGAGTCCCTAAAGACCTTCTAGATACCCTCCATTTGCTGGCTGGGGGAGACATCTACCAACTACCTTATGATGACATAAAGACTGTGTTTAGAAACCATTCTAGGTCAACTAGAAAGAGAGGTAGGGGAAGTCAACCTTTAGCCAATACATCCTCATCCAGTTCATCCCTTAAAAATGAACTTGAGAATCGGCTGGAAGATTTCAAGAGTGAGATGAGGTAGACTCTTGCCATGCAAATGGATACCTTGTCCATCTTTTTTCCCAGGTGCACTAGAAAGCATCCTAAGAATGCATGTCCATTCCACTCTATAGAAGTGTGTTTAGTCTGTCAAGAAGACCATCCTACGAATCAGTGCCCTTCCTTGCTTGAAATTAAAGCTGCATATCAGGGGGCCGAAGGAGCCACTGAACCAATCTATTTTATGAATCAAATGAGGCCACATGGACCCAGACCTTACTAGCAGGGAATGCAAGGGGCATCCTAGAGCTATTACAACCCCAATCAAGCCACTTCCATGCTTTCTTGGGGTTCCCCTACTCATCCTTCCTGGTCCACAACCCGTCCTTGGTTGTATCCACCTTAATCCCAGGCTCTGCCAGTTGCTCATTCGTTTCACCCTTATGCTCAGCCACAGCCTTAGTGGAATGCACGAAATCAGGGGTGGAGGCCCCAGTACAACTCTCCTCCCACTCTTTTACTTCCACCACTTGCCCAACCACAACCATTGCCTCCTGCTCCACCAAGACAACACCAAATACCCGCTCAACTAAACCCAAACTTCAATAATAGATAGGCCCAACAAGTATATAGTGGAGAAACATCATGTCCGACCTATGCTATGGAAATTTAGGAGATTAACCTACGATCTCGGAAAGTTCTCCTACATAGCCAACCTCCTCCTAAGAAGGATGAGGAATAAAAATAGGAAAGTGAACCAAAAGTCGTTCCACCCTTTCCTAAGAGACTAACTGGAACCACAGAACCGACCCCAAAAGAAACTGAACTTCTAGGAGAATTGAAACAATTATGTGTAAAGATACCACTACTTCAAGACATAAAAGATGTGCCTATATACAACAAGATGATCAAGGAGAAGTGCTTCGGGCACCTAGGTAGGCACAAGAGAGATGCCCCAACTATTAATGTCATAGGACAACTGTCTGACCTAATGTTGGGGTAGGTAATCTCTCCGAAATATATAGACCCTAGGAGTCCTGTAGTCGATGTCCACATCAATGGCACCGTAATCCCCCATACCCTGATTTATCTTGGGGCTTCCATTAATGTGATGACCAAGAACACTATGTTTAAGTTCAACCTTCAGGGTTCCCTGAGAAAGACCACAACAGTACTACAACTAGCAAACCACTCCACCATGAACCTTGAGGGGATTATGGAAGATATAATGGTCTCTATTGATTCCTAGGAGTACCCTGTTGATTTCCTGGTTCTCTAACCAAAGGCAAAGCTCACTGGGTATCCTCTCATCCTGGGAAGACCTTGGTTGTCTACTGCAGATGCCTACACCAATTGTCGAGCTGGGAACATGGAAATCAAGAATGGGCATATGTCCAAGTAGCTAATCCTATATCCTCCTGCCCAACCTTTGTTAGAGCATGATTTACCTCTCTGGTTGGAGGAGGAAGATGAAGATGAAGTCTATTCCGCACCATTGTGTACAGTGGAAGCTACCATGGGGGGCCCACAAACCGAGGATGATCTTATTGAAAACTTGATTCAGAATCCCCCCCCAGTGGGTTGCCATTAGAAGAGCTAGTGGAAGAAACTCAAGACAATCCTTTAGCTTATCTCTCTGTGGCTGATCTGACCTCTCTCCAAGTTAAGAATGTGGAATTTGGCCCAGAAAGAACCTTGAAGATCAACTCATCCCTATCCACCTCTCAAGAGAAAGAACTGTGTAACTTATTGAAAAACCACTTGGATGCTTTTACTTAGAGCTATAAGGAGATGAAGGGAATCCACCCTTCAGTCTATACTCATCAAATTTACATTAAAGAAAATTGTAAACCAGTTAAGCAGCCTCAAAGGAGGATGAATCCAACCCTTACGGACATTGTCAAAGAAGAATTGCAAAAGTTGTTGGATACAGGATTCATCTACCCCATCTCTGATAGCGAATGGGTCTCTCCTTTGGTCCTAGTGCTAAAGAAAAATGGAAAGTGGAGAATTTGTATCGATTATCAGGAAGTAAAGAAGGACACCAAGAAGGACCATTTCCCTTTTCCTTTCATAGATCAAGTGTTAGATGGCTTGCCAGGGAAGAAGTTCTTCTCCTTCCTAGATGGGTTTAGTGGGTACAGCTAGATCCAAATCAGCCCAAAAGACTAAGATAAGACCACTTTCACTTATCCTTGGGGTACCTTTTCATACCAGGTCCTTCCCTTTAGATTGTGCAATGCTCTTGCCACTTTCTAGAGAGCAGTACTGTGTTATGTAACCAGCTCAGGAAGAAGATAGAAAAGATAGATCAACGCCTTAGAATTCAGCCTCTTCGAGGGGGCAACGTCCTTTACATTACATAAATGAACAATTCTTCGATGATTCAAATGACAAAACCTCCTTCCTATATAGGAGTCTAAGGAGTCACAATATAACCCATCCGACCTAACAACAATAATATTAAGCCACAAAAATAACACTAGAGGGATACTATGGGGCACAGTAATAATAATATGGTGACAATAGGGGCACAACAATATTAATAAGGGGTAAGACTACCATATTAATGGGGTAATCACTAGTATTATAGGGACCCAACATACCCCTCTCCTTAAAAAGGTGTTGTCCTCAACACTTTAGTAGTTATGGATGCTTCTGTATAAAATTCTCATCCTCCCATGTGGAATCTTTAGCGGATAAGTTCTTCCACTTGATAAGATACTCTGAAATTGAGCGATTTCGTAGCTATTGAGTTCTTGTTTCTGTGACTACTTCCAGTTCCAATATAATTTTTCCTTCCTCGTCAAGTTTTGGCAATATTGTTTGAACTGGGAGCTTGTCACCTATAACCTTCTTTAAACATGAAACATGGAAAACTGGGTGCAATCGAGAAGCTGCAAGAAGCTCCAATTTGTATGCATAGTACCAATCTTTTGCAACACCTTGTACGGACCATAATACTTTGGTGATAATTTATTATCCTTCTTAGCTTGCTTGAGGGACATTTGCTTATATGGTTGTAGCCGTAGAAATACCCAATCACCTACAATAAAACTTCTTTCGCTGTGATGTTGATCTACCTGTTGTTTCATTCTATTCTGTGCAAACACGAGGTTATCCTTTAAGAGTTGGAGGACTTGTTGTTGATGTTCGATGTGATGTTCCACTACTTGAACCTTAGAATTTTCTCTTAAATATGATGTAATGGATGGTGGTTCATACCCATAAAGTGCCATAAATGGGGTCATTTTTGTTGCTGTATGGAAGGAAGTGTTATACCACCATTCAGCCAGAGGCAACCATTTGACCCATTGTGTCTGTTTATCAGATACCAAGCAACGAAGATATCCTTCCAAACATTTGTTTACTATCTCAGTTTGCCCATCATATTGAGGATGATAAGATGAGCTATGAGCTAACTGAGTACCAAGGCAAGAAAATAATTATGTCCAAAAATTTCCAGTGGAAATGGGATCTCTATGACTTACAATATTCTTTGGGTTTCCTTGTAGTTTTTGAATTGTTTCCATAAGTGCAGTAGAAACGGTACTGGCTTTAAATGGATGTGATAATGCACAAAAGTGTGCATACTTGGTAAGTCTGTCAACTACCACCATGATGACACTCTTTCCCTCAGACTTGGGTAGACCTCTGATAAAATCGATTGAAACCTCCTCCCAACGTTGGCTTGGAATGGGTAAAGGTTGTAATAGACCCGGCGTCTTAATTGTTTCAACTTTATTTTGTTGGCAAACCAAACATCCTGCCACAAACTTTTGAATATCTGATTTAAGGCCATCCCAAAAAAATTCCTTCTTGACCCTATGGTAATTTTTTAAAAATCCTAAGTTCCCTCCTAAGGGAGAAGTGTGCAATTCCATAAGAATCTTTTCTTTTAGCTGGGAATTCTTATAGAGGTATAAACGATCTATGTACCATAACGAATCATTTTTCCAGCTAAATGTATCAGACGTACCGAAATCTTGTTGTAACTTTCGAATAAGTGCCCACACTTCTTTGTCATTCTTCCATTCCTCCTTTGCTTCATTTATCCAATCTAGTTGGATAATAGAAATGGCACACAACAATGCTTCCACATCCTCATCCTTTCTTGAGAGTGCATCTGCAACCACATTTTGCTTCCTTTTCTTGTAGATGATTTCAAAGTCATAACCCAACATCTTTGTGACCCACTTTGGTTGCTCTTCAGAGGATAATCTTTGTTCTAAAAAGTATTTAAGGCTATCGTGATCCATTTTTACCTTGAAGTGTCTTCCCATTAGGTAGGGTTGCCACTTCTTAAGTGCATGGAGTATTTCCAACATTTCCTTCCCATAAATGGCTTTGTGTAAAAAATTTCCCTTGATTAGACGACTTTCAAAAGCAATGGGTCTTTCATCTTGCATTAAAACAACACCAATTCCATTTCCTGAAGCATCACATTCCACAATAAAGGTTTTTGTAAAGTCCGGTGTAGCTAAGACTGGTGCTTGGCACATTGCCTCTTTAAGATGTTCGAAGGCCTTTGTTGCTTCTGGAGTCCATGAAAATGCATCTTTCTTCCAATAATGTTGTTAGAGGTGCTGCTATTCTCCCATAATTCTTAACAAACTTGCGATAATACCCTGTCAACCCGAGAAATCCTCGCAGATGCTTTATGGATGTGGCGATTCTCCATTCCTTAATGGCTTTAATTTTGCTAGGGTCTACCTTAACTCCTTCATGAGATACAATATGACCCAGATATTCCACCTCTTGTACTCCAAAGAAACATTTGGATCTTTTTTGCATATAATTGTTTCTCCTCCAAGTTGTAGCCCCCTGTCAACATGTTCAACATGATCCTTCCAAGACTTGTTGTAGATTAGTATATCATCAAAGAATACTAACACAAATTTTCTAAGGAATGGTTTGAAAATTGAATTCATCAAACCTTGGAATGTTGAGGGTGCATTGGTAAGGCCAAAAGGCATGACCAAAAATTCATAATGACCCTCATGAGTTCTAAATGTTGTTTTAGAATGCCTTCAGTCTTCATTCTAATTTGATGATATCTTGAACGAAGATCCAACTTGGTGAAGTAAATTGATTCATGCAATTCATCCAGTAATTCATCAATGACAGGAATGGGAAACTTATCTTTAATAGTCAGCTTGTTGAGCTCCCTATAATCTAGAGACATCTGCCATGATCCATCCTTCTTGTGCACCAATACTACTGGACAAGAGAAAGAACTTTCACTTAGTTGAATTATACCAGCCTCGAGCATTTCTGCAACCATACGTTCAATTTCACTCTTTTTGGCATAGGGATATCTGTACGGCCTGATGTTTGGAGTAACACTTCCTGGAATCAGATGAATAGCATGATCATGATCACGAATAGGGGGGAGACCTTTGGGAGTCTCAAATACCTTGG
>APFE031191439.1:14140-26963 GCA_000404065.3 Pinus taeda
TATAGTTGTGAGTGGTATGCTTCTTGGTTGCCATAATTTTGCTTTCCATTTTTCTTGCTAACCTGAATGCCTTCTCTAATGAATCAGGTTCCCAAAGGTGAACATCATGTTGGATATAATCCTTTAAAGACCCTATGAACACATCAATCCTATGCTCCTCTGGAATATCTTTTACCCTTATGTTCAATTTTTGGAACTCCTCAATGTGCTCCATTATTGAACCCTTTTGTTTGAGACTTATCAATTGG
This sequence comes from Pinus taeda, assembly GCA_000404065.3. Lineage (NCBI taxonomy): Eukaryota > Viridiplantae > Streptophyta > Pinopsida > Pinales > Pinaceae > Pinus > Pinus taeda. The sequence continues at coordinate 14,389 of APFE031191439.1, forward strand.
CTAAAAGAAGTGTTGCTTTTTGTATCCTCATAATGTGCTACCAATTCTTCGGTAAAAATTTCCCAAGTGATAAATTTTTTACGAGAGCAAAGCCATTGATACCATACAAATTGATTTGGTTCTAAATATAAAGTTTCCATACGTACCTCTTGTGTGTTTTGCACATTATTGAGATTGAAAAATGGCTCCATATGTAATATCCATGTTGCGGGATCCTTGCCATCAAACTTACTCATATCGATTTTTGGAATATGGGGGGTCTTCGATCCAACATTAGAGTCTATAAAATCATGATTAACATTTCTTTTGTTCTCATCATGAATTTCCTTTACTACCCTTTCACCGTTAGTAAGCATTTCTTGTAGAAACTTTGTTAAATCTGTCTTCAAATATGTCTTCAAATCTTCCATGCTTGTTTTTAAACCATCCATCTTAGCTTCTACGTCTTTCTTTAAACCATCCATCTTAGATTTTGTTGATTTTTGTGCAAGTGACACTTGTTGCACTTGGTCTTGTAATTTTGATATATCATGTTGCATTTCTTCCTCTTCTTCATGAGTCATGCTAGAGCTTTTAGGTTGCCTACTAGGTGTTTGCATTTTCTTTCCTCGGGGCATCAATTAACGATAATAATGCTTTACTATGCCCTTTTAATTCCTTCAAACTAATTTTTGAAACCAAGCTTATGCAAAAATTTAAAAAAAACTACACACCTTTTTTCACTTTCTAGGAGCGCAATGTTCAAATCTGATGTATCTGTGTAATTTCAGATCATTTAGTTCTGACATTGTGACCCATAGTAGCCCTCTACATCCTCTTTCCAATGCTACCAGTCTAATCCAAATTCGATTCTCGAGGAAAGAGTTATGCCAAATCTCCCACAGTGACCTGATTATAGACTAGTTTGGTAGAGCGAACTTGTACGACATGCCACCAGTCACTGTTTTGACCTTTGGCTCTAAAAACTATATAGAAGAAACTAAAGTTTGTCCTATTTCTGTAACATTTTACGAAATTTCAATCCTATTCTCAAAGAAAAAGTTATGACAATTTTCCCCAGGTCACCTGTTTGGAATGTAATTCAGGAGTCTGCAAAAAGACCAACTTTCTCAGATCATATCTCCGCAAATATAGATCGAAAGGCTCTGAAATTTGGACCCAAGTTGCAGCGCGAGGTTTTCTCAAATGGGTTTTTTTTTCAACTTTTGAAACATCGAATAAAAAGCGTTATAGCGAAAATGCAACGATGACCTGTTTGGAGCAGCGAAACCCTAGAATCCAAAGCTCTGATACCAAATGTTATGTAACCAACTCAAGGAAAAGATAGAAAAGATAGATCAACGCCTTAGAATTAAACCTCTTCGAGGGGGAAACCTCCTTTACATTACATAAATGAACAATTATTTGATGATTCAAATGACAAAACCTCCTTTCTATATATAGGAGTCTAAGGAGTCACAATATAACCCAGCCGACTTAACAATAATGATATAAAGCCACAAAAATAATACTAGAGGGATTCTATGGGGCACAGTAATAATAATATGGTGACAATAGGGGCACAACAATATTAATAAGGGGTACAACTACCATTTTAATGGGGTAATCACTAGTATTATAGGGACCCAACATACTGAGTATATTAGTTGAACTGATTCATGATTCAGTGGAAATCTATATAGATGACTTTACCCCTTATGGTTCTAACTTCCAAGAAGCTTTGACTAACCCGGGAAAAGTTTTAGCCAAGGGCATTGAAATGAACCTACCCCTTAGTCCTGAAAAATGTGAATTACTGATGACTGAAGGGACCGTGCTAAGTCATACAATTTCTCAACAAGGATTGCAGGTGGATCCCAACAAAATCGCCATCATCCAAAGGGATCCACCCCCTCAAAAGGTAAGATATGTTTGGAGTTTCCTAGGCTTAGCAGGGTATTATAGAAGATTCATTAAAGATTTTAGTAAACTAGCCTCTCCATTGTTTCGTTTTTTGGGAAAAGATGTTGAGTTCATATGGACTGACAACTGTCAAGAGGTTCTGCACACCTTGAAAGGTAAACTGGTAACAACTCCAATTTTGAGAGGTCCAAACTGGGCCCTACATTTCCACATTCATACAGATGCCTCCAACAAAGAGATAGGAGTAGCCTTAAGGTAAGTTGATGAAAAGCTGCCTTATGCCATATATTTTGTAAGTAAAAACTTGTCTAAGGTAGAATTAAATTACACTGTAACCGAAAAGGAGCTCCTAGCTGTAGTCCATTTCCTAAATAAGTTCAGACACTACATCACCGGCTATTAAATATTCGTACACACTGATCATGCTACAATTAGGTATTTGATTAATAAACCAGATGTAAATACTCGTATTATTAGATGGTTACTTTTATTGCAGCAATTTGATTTAACCATTGTTGATAAGCCAGGTAAGGAAAATGTTGTTGTTGATTTTCTGTCTAGATTAGATCTACCTATAGGTAAAGAAGGAATAGTGGATGATCAAATGCCAGATGAACACCTATCTACTATCTCAATACTCTCTCCATGGTTTGCTGATATAGAAAATTACTTAGTTTCAGCATAGTTTCCGCCACACCTGTCCTCAAAAGAGAAGAGCAAGATTGTGTGGAAAAGTGCCCCGTTCACCTGGATTGGGGGAAATATCTTTAGACTTGGCCCAGATCAGATTTTGAGGTGATGTGTCAGGGAGGAGGAAGTTTTTCACAATCTCCTAACCTGTCACAATGGGCCTTATGGGGGCCATTTTGCAGCAAAGAGGACTGCCTTCAAAATTATGCAAGCAGGTTACTATTGGCCCACTCTTCATCAAGATGTCAGAAGATATATCAACCAATGTGACCACTGTCAAAGGATGGGGAGACCTACCCCAAGGAATGAGATGCCCCTGCAACCTCAAGTGAATTTCGAGCCATTTGAGAAGTGGGGCATGGACTTTGTGGGTCCTATCAACCCTCCTTCAAAACAAAAATCTTACATCATTGTGTGCACTGATTATCTGAAAAAATGGGCAGAAACAAAGGTGATCAAAGTAGAAATGGAAGAAAAATTAGTTGAGTTTTTGAGAGAAAATATATTCTACAAGTTTGGTTATCCAAGAGAATTAGTCACAAATCAGGGGAGTCAGTTTACATCCAATCTAATTGAAGACCTACTCACATATCACAAAATTAAGCAGAGGACTTCCACCTTTTATCATTAGCAAGCAAATGGATAGGTGGAAGTCACTGACAGAGCTTTGGAGGGGATTTTGACCAAGGTAGTGAGTAGTAGTAGGAAAGATTGGGTAGATCGATTGGTTGAGGCCACCTGGGCCTATAACACCACCTAGAAAACCACAGGGTTCACACCCTATGAGCTGCTCTACATGACGAAGGCTTTGCTGTCAATAGAATTTGAATATAACACATTAAGAATAGCAGCTCAGTTGGACCTAGATCTCAGCCATGCACAAAATGAAAGGTTACTTCAGCTAAATGGATTAGATGAATAGAAATTGCAGGCCCTTTTCCACTCAGAGGTAGTCCAACTTCAAAGGAAAATATGGCATGACAGACACCTCAAAGAAAAACAATTCTAGAAAGGAGATTGGGCGCTGCTGTATGATTAAAGATATAAAGATTTCAAGGGAAAACTGAGGACAAGATGGTTGGGACCATACATAGTAGAAAAAAGCAATGATAATGGTTCAGTTCTGATGTAGACCATCAATGAAGAAGCCATCCCCATGCTGGTCAATGGGCATAGGTTGAAGATCTATAGGAAGCCCCTTTATAAGTAGGAATTCATAGAGAATCTGAGTGAAGTAGTGTTGGTAGTGGAGCAGGTCTCTACCTCCACTCCACCCACACTCTAAGAAAAAAAAAGAAAAAAAGAAAAAAAGAAGAAAAAAGAGAATAAAAGATCCCCGGGTGAAAACCTCTTGGAGGCGCCCAGGGTAGGCAATGAGGGTGAAAACCTTTTGGAGGCACCCCAACTGTCTCAAAAAAAAGATGATGAAAAAAGAAAAACAAAGAAAAAATAGACCAAACTAACTTCTTTTGAATGCATTGCAGATTGCAGGAGGGCCACAGAAGAAAAAGGACATAGCCAAGCTGCATACACCCTTGATAGCTCATTTCTCCATCGCCAATGTCTTTCCCCAGGACTTAATCTCGCTTGTTGTGGAAATGTTGCATTCTACAGGAGACTGTGCATTCTACAAGAGGCTCCTGTAGAAACCATAAAGAGCTCAAAATCAAGTTCAGATAAGACTTCAAGGGCTAGAAATTTGTCCAGAGGATGTGTGGACCTCCCTATCACCATTCATCCTCCTAACTCTCCATTCCATCCCTGCACCACCATATTTCCACTCATTTTTTCTTCCCTGCACAGAAAACACATAAATTTCGTTTCTTTTGTTTTTTTTAAAGAAAAAAGAGAAAAATGATGCATAAAATAGTAGCATTTTTCACTTGTTTCTTACCTGATGCATTCTGGCTACTTTTCCTTTCCTTCAGTGCCTGCTCAAGCATCAGCCATAATTTTAGAGAGAGAAGCAGCTACAGGAAATCCTGCAGGATTCCTGTAACAACTAATCCCTTTAAAAAAAACAAGCTCCAGAGGTAGGGTCAATGTAGCCAAGATGTATGAAATGTGTAAAGAGGAGTCCCTGATCGAAAATCACCAGCATAAGGTAGCCAAACCACCAGTTCAGAGGTCATGAACACCAACAATAAAAAAACAAAGTGCCAAAATCTGAGCATGCAGAGCACAGTAGCGACTAAAGGTAAGTGGATAAACCCATTCCTCTGTTGCATAAATATTATTTAGAAACTGAATGAACCATTGAGATGGTCACAATTAAATGAAATCGGTGGCTAGCTAACTGGCCACCTTCGTCTAGTTCAACCAAGCCTCATCTAATTCAAACAACATTCAGAAGGTGCACTCAGCATGTGTGGTCCGTCGACTCGGGAAGAAAAACTCAAAATCGGTAGTGGTGGCAACATATAACGGGAATGATGGAAGACATGGTGGGAAAACGACATGAAATACCATAATGGCACTAGAGTAGGGACCAACGGTCCGGATGGGGATAACGTACCCTTCCTGCCACCTCACCTCATCACCGCAGATCACGCCATAAGCTTAAGTATGCTACAGTGGAAGCCTCCACCACCTTTTGTTTTCATTTTCATCGATGAGTTCTCGGTTGCAACAACTCACCTACCACCTGCAAAACATCGAAGCAATCGCTCTCTACCATTTTTCAAAACCGTCCTACTTATCGAGCTCTACAGGAGCATTATCACAGTTTATAGGAGCCTTTCTATAGGAATGCTAGAGAGCAGCTCTACAAAGGGAAAATTCAAAATTTCTGCCAAATTCGAGCTCAAAAAAAGTTAGGCTCAGAAATCCATTCTACATGTGATATCTACAAAAGGTGGTGGGATTTGAAGTAAAGTACTGGGTTGAAAAAGAAAGGGAAAGTGGAAACAAAAGTCTGCCTGTGTTTTTCTGAAATATATATAGTCTCTTCATTTTACTCTCTGCACTAAAAGTCTGTCTTTTTCTTCCCCATATTCTCCTGTAAAGAATTGATGCAACCATAGAAAACCAAGCCTGAAAAAGTAATTTTGCATTGGGAAGTCTGTTTATTTTGTGAGAAAGAAAAAACTGTTTTTCTCTCTGTGTTGTTTCTTTTAAAAAAAATTAGATTTCCTCCAAAAACTCGAGAAGTAAAGGAAGGTTGAGAACAGAGTGTGAAGGGAAAAAAAATTAAAATTTGTTTTTGAAAAAAGAAACCTGAAAAACTCCCTCTTGTTCTAGAAAAAACCTCAGTTGTTCCTCTGTTTTCGGTTTCAAAAATTTTCTACGTTCCTCCTCACATGAGAATTTATGGTAGTCTCTAAAACATCATGATAGGGGGTCATATGAGAAAAGAGCCTCTAAATTCCACCAAATTTCATGAACACCCAGAAGTGGTAGCCCTCTTTACCAAGGCAAATTGGATGCCTTTCTTTAAGAGAATTCATGGATATGATAAGGAAGTGACAAAGCAATTTTTAATGTCTTTAAGACCCCATTCGAAAACTCATGCTACAGTCAGTTTCAGGGGTCTAACCATAGAGCTTACACTAGAATTTATCAGAAGAATCATAAGTCTTCCACTTGGGCTCTGTTGGGCAATTTATTGGGCTTAAATTGCTGCATTAAATTATCGACCAGAGAAACTCGTAAGCTTTTGATGATGCCAACAATATATATGCAGGAGTAGGAAACTAATTCTACGTCTAGTGAAATTATTCACGATTCAATATAATATGCAAGGGAAGAGGCTCCTAACTAAGGAGATCTTGGTTGTCCTTCCCTACAGTATCATAGAGAAATCATAAAACTAGAAACTTGAAATGCAAACAAGAGAATGAACTTTAGTTGTTGTTCAGATTCAAAGAGAGAAAGACTAACTTAGTCTCTTGATTGTCCTCTCATGTACTAATCCAAACTAAATTGAGATTCATCCATAAGCGTAAACTAAATGAAATAACTTGAAACATAAAAGCAAAAGGATGAATTCCAATTATCATACAAATCACATAGAGAGAGAGAGCCTAACTTAGACTCTTGGTTGCCCTCTAATATGTTGATAAGACTCTAATTTAAAACTCATTCATCAATCAAATCCTCAAACATCAAACATCTAAGCAATTCAATGAAATAAGATCTAATATGAAATAACATGTTCCTTTGCTCCTTCTAGAGTGATCTCAATTCTCCTAAGAACAAAGTGACAAGCTATTCCATATACTACATTAAGATAACTTCTATCTAAAACTACACAATGGAAATATATGCAAAACTTATATCTAAAACTACATAAAGGAAATATGTAAAACAAAGCTTTATTCTATTCCATCATAAGTTGGATACAATGCTCTAAGAGTCCTCTCCTTGGAATGGAGGAGGTACTCCTATTTATACAAAAACTATGATAACAACCTCATAAATGTAGACCCACTATTCTCTCCTTTGACCCACATATTTCTCAACCATCTATACACATAACCCTATCCTCTATGATCTTCTCCATGGGGTCCATGATTTTCTCCATGAGATCATGATCTTTTCCATGAGGCTTATCTTATCAAATTCGAATTTGATCATTCAAGGCCACATAAAGATGCCCTGGAAGCTTCCTTTGTACCTGCACATGTCAACAAACTCATTCTAATTGTTAGGTATAAGTATAAGCATATTATTTTCTAAAGTTTAGCCATAAATCCACTTAAAAATGTTAAGAATTAATAAACTTTGGAAAAGCATAGTTATGACCCAATAATGAGGTAAATGTAATGATGTGGAGGTGGAATGGAGGTGACATGAAGGTAGAATGTGAAGATCTTGGTGAATAATGGAGTGAAAATAAGGACTATTTTGAGGCCCAACATACCCCGAAACTGAAGGTATTGCATGTCCTCATGCAATCTATTACATTACTTTTTGGTACTTGAGCAAACTCTGCATGATATCAAACTCTGCATGATATCAGTTACTTAACTTTTGCAAGGCGTTATTTTGATGAACTACAACTTGGTTGGTTCTTGTGTTTCAACCATATTTTGTTTGTTGCATTCAATGTATGATCCTTGCATATTGATAATGTGATTTTTATTACAGAGTATTTTTGTTGGAATGCATCATGGTTGGTTCTTGTGTAACAACCATGATTGTTTTGGCATCCAATTAACTTTTAAATACTTTTGACAAAGCCATTTGTATTCTCATGTAATAGTGAATATATTTTGAAGGTAAGTGGGTTTTAGAATGTGATATATGAATGTGGATGTTATATGAATGTGACAAAGCATGTATGTAAATGTATCCTTGCCCTTAAACGGATGGTTTGGGCAGTTATGTGAAATGGGCAAAGGAAGGGGAAAGGAAGTGAATTTTTTCCAAAACTCATTATTCTAACTTTTCAAGGAATTTAATGGTTAAAAGTTAGAAAATATCATACCTTAACTTACCCTTCCAAAAATAGATGAGAGTCGTGCACGTGCGGCTGTAAAAACTGGTGTTCGTAGTCTTCTTTCCTTGGTTGGGAAAATGGTGGATGAAATCAAGAATAGTGAATCTTTTATTGTTGTTGCATCTGCTGCTGAATCTGCTGTTGGATCTTCTGCTGAATGTTCGGAATTTGCTGCTAAATGCGGCTGAAAATGTATAAGGCTTGGAAGGTATACAAAATATAGAAGTTACATTTCTCTCCCAGCCTTATTTATTGACATGTCCTCAAGTCAATAAAAGGAAATGACAAACTGAAAAACAATGAATGGAATTTGGCTTCATCTGCTACAAAGTATGGGTCTTCAAGTCTTCAACGCTCGTTGGCACAAATCTTACTATGTGATTAAATGTGTCGATGTCGAACATAGCAAGAAGTTGTTGGCTTAGTGGCCGTTAATGAATGCCCCTAGCCAACACAAGAGCTCCCACCATTGATTCCAATGGGAGTCAAGATGCCTAACACATCTTTGTAGGTACGAATAAATTTGTCGTGGTCGAGTCACCTACAAGATCCAACGAACAAAGGATATTAATGTACTCCCATTGTTCATTGGCAAGAGTACTTGCCATTAAGGCATGCAAGCCTCTAGGTGTTTTTTCAATGATAATTAGACTCTAGGACTTTGACTCAAGCAGGGTTTTATTGGCGGAAATGAAGGTGAATAGGAATGACAAGGAAAATGGATGAATGTAAGAAAATGCATGATGTATGAGTAAGAACAATTGCTATGAAAAATGGATATGGAAAGGTCATGCATTATGGTTTGACAATAGGTGGAATTGAAAGTCTTTTGCAAAAAGGGAGTTGTAAAGGAGTGGTTGTAGAGTTGGATTTGTCTTTAGAATCTATCATGACTTAGTCTTTGGAAGACCAATTGTCGTCACAATGTAATCTCCTTATGTTCACTTGATTATCCTGTAACTTGTAAAAAAACTTGGTACAAAGAAAACATAAGTGTGCTCTAGAAGAAATGGCTAGTTTCTTCATGATTCTTATGCAAAAATTTCATACCAAATAAAACAAATTAAGGACAATCAAAGTGTTAAAATGGACTTAATCATGATATTAATATCAATCCATTTTTGAAAATAACCATGAAAAGTAATACTCCCTATTTGTGTCAGCTGACTTTTGTGCATGGCGAAAAGTTTGGCATCATAGCTTTGTTGTGTCCTGCAGATTAGTATGTTATAAAAGCATTCAACAATATCAATTTGCCAACTCTAAACAAGTTAGTCAGCATTTAAATAATCCACCAAATGTTCTTTTAAATTATGCTTCCAAATGTTCCATTCTTTATTTTCAAGCCTGCGCGAATTTTGTGAAAATTTGTGTTTTTTATTTTATTATTTATTTTTATTATTTTTTCTTTCATCCTGTTCTTGTAATTCCCTTGATTCTCTCAATTTTCATGCCTCCAAAGTTTTGTTTCAAAAACAATCACAAAACACTTAATTTTTTTAACAATGTATTAAGACAATCATATATTATAACCACATAATAAAAAATAAAAATAAAAAACAATCAATAACCAACGTAACGATAATCAAATAACAAGAAATTATAACTATATTAATTAACGCAGTTATAAAACATATTAATATAATTAATATATTAATACAATTATCATATTAATAATAAATTAATATATTAATAATATAACAAAATAATAATAAATTAATATATTAATATATCAATATATTAGTTATAATAACAAACATTAATAGATTACAACAAATATTGAAGAAATCAAAACAAAATAAATAAAAACAAAATAACCCTAAAAATACCAAACAAACCAAAAGAAATGCAAAAATAAAACGGATGGTAGCGCTCGTGAAGATTTTGGATGGATTGAACATTTGTCTTATCTCAGCGAATGAAATGGAATCGGAGTCCATGGGCGGCATGAAATGGGAATTTGAGGAAGTATTGTTGTTGTGAGTATTTGAAATCATAGAACCTGGTTTATTGTACCGATATGCTCCTCCAGGTAATCTTTTTTGCCATGTCCTTTAGCGGTGCGGTGAGAGATATAATGACTTCCTTTGCAGCCTTACATTTGGGAGTTTCTTTTCTAGCTATTGCAACGGCCTCCTTTAGTTGCTTTGTAGTTCGTTCCAACCAACTTCTTGTAGTTGGGATCTACGAGAGAGGTTTTCCACCTTATGTATTATGTCTGCACTACCAAATGGAGAGCTGGGAGGTTGGGTGGGCGCCATCGCTTGCGTTCTCGAATCAATGCACAGGCAGGGACTGGCATATCTGGAATGTTTGCATGTGATGGAGTAAATGAAATGTCTGTTAGTGAATATGCTGGCATGAATATCGCAGATGAAGAAAGGGACCAGCAACCTAATCTTGGTGCAGTTGAAGCAGAAGCGGCAGCTGCACATGCATCCATGGCAGTAGCAACTGCAGCAGCCGCCGCTGAGCTACCTTGCACTATGAACTCCCATCTTCTGCTCACCAAGCACTGTTACATATCGATAAACAATCTCTGTTCGAACAAGTACGTAAAAATCTTTCTTTCTCACCCTGCAATGGCTGGAAGTATTTTCCAAATTGTCCATGATGGGAAAAGCATACAACAGGAAGCTGCATATGCAAACATTGGGGGTGGCCCTGGACAATAATGAAAATGGATCGAAGCTAACGGTTGCAAAGTTCAATCAGCCATGCTCGGTGCCTTCCTTATATATCCTTGCAGAGAAACACAAGGACAACGCCAAGTTATAGACCGTATATAGTTTTTTCAATTCAAAATCCTGCGCAACTCGATGGTATTTAATACCATTAACAAAGTCCCTTCAGACTTTTGGAGTCAAATCGCCTTGGGGTTGTGTTGACATTTGCAGTCTATGATACTGATCTTTCTCCGGATGCTACAGAAGAGGAGCGAATTAAAGCAACTGCAAGATACTTGGGTGGAGCCTTTGATGTGGAATCATTGGTGGAGAATTTACTCCGGCAATTGGCTGGCAATCAAGCTATTGTGGTAAACGTATATGATATTACCAACAAATCAATGCCATTGATAATGTATGGACCCCAAGTTAGAGAGAACGGCACATCACATGTCAGTGCCCTTGATTTTGGAGATCCATTCCGAAAGCATGAGATGCGCTGCAGGTTTCAACAGAAGCCTCCTGTTCCATGGTCAACAATTACTACCTCCATCGGTGTATTTATGATTGCTTTCTTGATTGGGCACATATTATATGCAGTAGTAAACCACATTGCCAAAGTGGAGGATGATTTTCGCAAGATGGAGAAATTAAAAGTGCGAACTGAAGCAGCGGATGTTGCGAAATCTCGGTTTCTTGCTATTGTTTCTGCAAACAAATTGAAAGCATTACCCGACAGGATTTTGAGATGTATTGCATTGATTAAGCTGGATGCTAGATTCAACCAGTTGACCAAACAACTGGGAATGAGCTTGTTAATTTTTAATAATATATATATATATATAATATATTATTACTATATGGGAACTTTTAATTTTTAATTTTTATTTATTGTTGTTTTTATTTAATGTTTTGCTGCTTTTTGGCTTCTTTTTTTTTACATCTAAAGAACAAAGAAATGGTTAGTTTTTGTTTTTGTTTTTTTTTGTTTTTTTTTTTTTTTAACTAAATTGCATCTAAAAATTTAAAGATGTTTTTTTTCATTCACAAATTCTTTATTGTCGTTTTGCAAATTAGTTTTCCAGCAAGAGTATTTTTATTAGAACGAAATCAATAGATTTTTTGATCTTCCTGATCACACGAAGCGCAGGAAGAGAGCATACTAATCGATTGATTCTTTTTTATTCATGCAAGGGGGGTTTCAAAAAGGATTGAATTTAAAACTAGCTAAATACCAAAGAAAACTCAAACATGAATTCCCTTATGAAGATCCTGCTGTCACCAGGTCTCACAAGTTATTTTGTCTAAAGAAAAATAAATACTGAATTAAATTCTAATGCCTAATCCCTTAGCACCATCCCCGGCAACGACGCCAAAATGTTGGGCAATTTATTGGGCTTAAATTGCCGCATTAAATTATCGACCAGGGAAACTCGTAAGCTTTTGATGATGCCAACAATATATATGCAGGAGTAGGCCACTAACTCTACGTCTAGTGAAATTATTTACAGTTCAATATAATATGCAAGGGAAGAGGCTCCTAACTAAGGAGATCCTGGTTGTCCTTCCCTACAGTATCATAGAGAAACCATAAAACTAGAAACTTGAAATGCAAACAAGAGAATGAACTTTAGTTGTTGTTCAGATTCAACGAGAGAAAGACTAACTTAGTCTCTTGATTGTCCTCTCATGTACTAATCCAAACTAAACTAAGATTCATCCATAAGCATAAACTAAATGAAATAACTTGAAACATAAAAGCAAAAAGATGAATTCCAATTATCATACAAATCAAATAGAGAGAGAGCCTAACTTAGACTCTTGTTGTCCTCTCATATGTTGATAAGACTCTAATTGAAAAATCATTCATCAATCAA
>APFE031191440.1:0-55214 GCA_000404065.3 Pinus taeda
ACCCAATACATAGATCGTCTATTCAGTAGTTAATGCAGAGAACCTGAGATTATATGAACCTTCATTGATTGAAGATCCCAAAGAGTAAAGTCAATTGCCTTCCATTGATGATCTATTGCCTGAATATCTCAATGAGTTGCAGGAAGATACAGTTTTAGACAGGAAGGTGAGAACTACACGCAGAAGGGATGTTGAGTATTTTAGAATCGGACTCAAAGGTTCAAAACCAAGTAATGCAAGATGGATAGAGATTGGGCAAGTGAAGAAGCTGTATCCCCACTTGATTGATGCTTGAAAATCAACTTTTGAATTTCATCCATAAATAAAGAATTGAAGAGGTTAATTTTTGCACTGCTTTATGCTATATCAATTACTTTAGCCCAATTCAATTCTTCAATTAGTAATATTTTCAACAATAATTAATTATTCCAATCATCAACAATAATTGAAGATAGAACAATAAATAGAATGACAATAGGTGACAATCAAAACATCAACAAGAGACACTGATTTCGTCAAAGACTAGGGAAAAACCCCACAAGGGGGAAAACCCTTTGAATTTCTTCTTCTATTAGATTGTCTTCAAATGTTCAACATAAAGTACAATAAGCCCGAATCCAAAATCAAAATTAAAGTTTGACTTATCAACAAATCAACTATCCAAGATCCAAATGCTAATGAAAAAAGTCAAATTTGCCTAACTATCATAATTTGCAATTCTAGTCAATGAGCCCTAACCAATCCACAAATCTGCAATCAAAGTGCTCCAATCAAACTTGGTCAAAGGTCAAAGAGTGCGACCTCAAATGCTGGTCAAACAGAGCCCAAAACAATCCAAAAATATCTAGTCAAACTTGGCCATAAGAGAAAAATTCTGTGATCAAGTCTGTAATTTTCCTTGTGGTCAATCCAAGTCAAACTCTTTCAAATGCCTTGGTTTTTGTGCCAAAAGATGCGGCCTTCCCAAACAAAAATTCTCCCAAAAGGTTGAACCAAAAATCAACCCAGAAAGTAAAAGTCAACGCTGGATAAAGTTGCACTAGACTTCAGATTTCAACCACCTGTAATTTCGTCCTCCTTCTCCTTCACAGGTGTGAGAGAAACCCTGCATTTTTCAGATGTATCAAACCCAAGAAGAGATGATGAGATATGTAATGATGATGTCTCAAATGAGGCTCCTTGACTTGTATTTATAGGCGTTGGAGGAGGGGCAATTTGTCCTCTAGGTTGACTTGATCAAATGTGACATTGTGGGTTTCACTTCAAAAATACACTTTCCCTTATCCGAATTTAGTGCTTCAAAGGATAATTTTGGTCCTCTCGAAAAGAGGAATCTAGTCGAATGGTTTGAATTTGTTAATGAGCTGCCAAATTAACAGAGGAAAGGATTTGAAATGATATATTTGAGACACCATTACTATTTGGGTATTGAAGTGACCCAACATCTAAGGTATGTATTCCTCTCGAAGCACATTGGAGGATTGTTGAACAAGTTTGGCATGACTAAATGCAATCCTTTGTCAACTCCAATGGAGAAAAATTTGAAGCTCACATCTAAAGAAGGAAATGAATTTGAGGATGAAACTAAGTATAAACAACTTGTTTGAAGTCTTATTTACCTCACTATTACTAGACCATATATTTCATTTATCGTTGGAATCATTTCCAGGTTTATGCAAAAGCCTTGTGAGGGACATTGGTTGTTGCAAAAAGAGTTATAAAGTACTTAATAGGAATTCAAAACTTTCAACTCAAGTATTCATGGGTGGATGACTTCAACTTGATTGGATATTTCGATTTAGACCTTGATGGAGATAAAGAAAATGGAGTGTCTACTTCAAGCTATGTTATGAGGCTTGGATCAGGAGTTGTCTCACACAAATAGTAAGTTCCAATAGATTCTAAAACAGATTTGTAGGAGAAACAAGTGAACTCTACTCCTCTTCTGATTGACAATACTTCTGCATTTAAATTGGCCAAGAATCCTGAATTCCATGATCAAACCAAACATATTAACGCAGTATCATTTGATTCGACATCATGTAAAGACCAAGACTATTCACTTACAACACAAGTGATCAAATTGTAGACATTTTCACCGAAGTACTTGGGAGAATTTTTTTTGAAAGATTAGAATGATGCTTGGACTCACAAACCCCTCTTTAGATTAAAGTGGGGGAATGTTAGACACCTAATCCTTAGGGATTGACGAAAATATATAAATATGTAAATAGAGTTAAAATAGTTAGAAAAACCTTGGAATTTGAATCTAAATAGTCACCACTCAGATGTATAAAATAATGTTCACATTAATGGAAATATACAATAGGGAGTTACCTTCTTAATTTGACATTCTGCTTGACTTTGAAAATATTCCATGTCGTATCTTTACTTTGAAAATGAAACATCTCAAAAAGAGGTGACATGTAATGAATATAGATTTGACTACGTTAAGGCTAAGGTTGTATGTATTAGTTAAAAAATGGCTCTTAGTACATAATAAATGTTCCTGATTGCTTATCATTCATTTTGTAACATTTTTCATATAATTTTATAAGTTTCTAATATATTTGCATTAAAAATAAAAAATAAATTCATTAATATGAAAATGAAAAATACAACAATAATAATAGACTATTCATTATTATTAATCTCAATATTTGAAGCATCCAAAATATTTCACACTACTTTTTTCTTTTCTCTCTTTTTATTTTTATTTTTTGGAAAAATGCATATAAGAGAAACCTCAAGCACTTTCCCTCATTTCAATGATGGCACCCACTTTTGAAGTGCCAAAAAATATCACATTTATTTATATTTTTTCTCTTGAAAAAATAATACATATCAAAGAAATCTCAAGCACTTTCCTTCATTTCAATGATGGGACCCACTGTAAACCCTCAATATTTTAAACAACCAAAAAAAATTCATATCCATTTCATTTATAATCTCTTTCCAAATTTCTTTCCTTACAAACCAGGGAAACCTCAAGCACTTTCCTTCATTTCAATGATGGGACCCACTATAAATCCTCAGTATTTTAAACACCCAAAAAAATTCATATCCATTTCATTTTTAATCTCTTTCCAACTTTTTATTCCTTGGAAATGCATCCTCCAGAAATCCCCCTAGGACTTTTCTTCATTTCAAAGATGGCACCCAGTGTAAAACCCTGTGTGGCACGGGTTTGTGAACCCAGGGGTTGGGTTAACAACATCGTTCCGGGTGCTGGAATGGGTACCTCTCAAAAGAACCTGAAAGAGCCTGGTACTTCCCATAAATTTGGGTTGGGTTCTTTTGAGTAAACAGGGCGCTGAACCACAAAATGGGTGTGTGAGGGGTTCTTGACGGTGTTTTTCCCTTGTCTAGATATCCTTTTCTTCTCACATTCCACGTAATAGCTTGTTGTTGGGTTGAATAAGTTCATGGAAGTTCAAAATTCTAGTATCAAACAAATGATAGAGAAATGATTTGGGTATTAGATATCCATATGATATATCATATGGAAGATATTCTCCTCCTGCCCAAGAATAGCTTACAAATATGTTAAAATTGACAACTAGGGCCAAACTCCACATGGGTCATCTTATTTATGACAACTGATATTTTTCTTGGATTCCTCTTTCGGAGAGGTGTAGGATTGAACTAAAGATCATCTGATTCTAACATGTACAAATGAAGTTATGAATTTATTTTGATTATGGTCAAATTGTCAAGGTCGACCAACAAACTTATGTAGGCTCAGAAGCCCAATAGTCATGTCTATTCATCCTCAACGCTGCATATAAATAGAAGGTGACTTAGCCTCATTTGGACACACTCGTCTTCACGCTTCTCTCTCTCTCTCTCTCCTCATTGATTGGGTACGGATTTTTGGGCCTCTCTCTCCACATGTCTGAAATTTCAGGGGAGTGAAATTTCAGGAGGCCGAAATTTCAAGAGGCCAAAATTTCAGGAGAGCGAAATTTCAAGAGGCCGAAATTTTAGGAGACCGAATTTCTGAATAGTTTGACCAAGCATTGACCTCCTTTGACTGCGTTTTGTGAGGGTTATCTCTGTTTGGGCAAGCTGCATTTCTGGGCACAAAAATCGAGGCTAAATGTTGATTGTTGACCAACTTTGATTGCAACTAGGGCTGACTGCAGGTGGATTGTTTGACCAAACTTTCACTGGGCTGAATTTGACTGTTTTGAGGGCTGCTTTATCTTACTGTTTGGAGGCCGAAGTTGATTGAAGTTGACCGATTTGCTGAGGGTCAAATCCGCCCTGTTGACCAGCATTGACTTCTCTGGTTATGACTCTTTTGCTGTTGTTATAAATGATCAAATTTGTAAATTGTACTCTCTCTCTATGTTGAACTATTGAAGACTAAAAGAAGATTTGATTAAGGGTTTCCCCACATTGGGGTTTGTCCCTAGCTGGTGGCACATCTTGTGTCCTCTTGTCTTGGCTTGTCTTCTATTGTTTATGTTTATGTTCTATCTGCATTTTACTATAATGTTGATGTGATTGCTAATCTGAATATTGATATTGGGCCAATAAAGAAATTGAAGTAAAATTGCTCTAAAGCATAGAACATACCATTGTTGCCTTAAATTAGCATGGTATCAGAGCTGAGGTGAAGACAAAGCCCAAGCAAGAGTGAAAGAGTAATCACCAAAGACAGTTGGACAAGAACAAAAGGTTCAATGGGTTCCTCATCCTACTTCCCGGCTGAAGAGAAACTCCATGATAAATCTGACTATCATAGATGGAAGATGTCTCTTGATTTGACCTTGGAAGAAAAAGAAGTGATGGATTATGTGTAGGGTAAAATCCCTAAACCTCCTTCAAATGCACCACCTGCTGCGAAGACAAGGTACAATGGGGCTGAAGTCAAAGCAAAGAAAATTATCAAGGATTCCATTGACAAGCATCTGGTGGCCTACGTCTCTGAATTGAAGACCTCCAAGGAGATCTACGACAAGTTGGTTGGCATGTTCAAGGTTAGTAATGCTAATCAAATTCTATTTCTCAAGAATAAGTTAAAGGATATTAAGAAGGGCAAGGACGAGGATATTCAATCCTATTTCTTGAGGATTAATGAGATCAAGAATGATCTACCCTCGATTGGAGAAGTCATTCCTGACAGGGAACTTACTCTCACCACCCTTAGAGGACTCCCACCTGAGTGGTATGTATCTAGAACCACCGTCCTCAACAATGATCAAATTCCAGGGTTTGAAGAATTGATGTCGAGATGCATTCAAGAAGAAACAAGAATGGTGGAGCAACAAATGCCTTCTAATAGAAGCAACCCCACTCCATTTTCCGCTCATGCCAAAAAGAGAAATAATGCAGGGTCTAAAGATCATTTCCATGGAAAGCCTGGATCTAAGGGATGAAGGAAGGGCAGGTGCTTTGTTTGCAATAAGTTTGGACACTATGCAAGGGAGTGTCCAAATAAAAGGGACGCATCACATGATGATGATCACAATCATTCCAGGGGCAACTTCAACAACAACGATCAAAGGAATGGCAAGTCCAATAGCAAAGGAAAAAGGAATACGGGACATCAAGAAAATGGTCGACCCTCCAAGAAATCAAGGAACTCCAGGCATGAAGAATCAAATGTTGTTAACAATAAGAAAAAAAGTATTATCTTATATTGGCCCTCTCCGCTGCCTCTCCTCCAGACACTTTGGGAAATTAGCTTATTGATACTAGTGCCTCAAGGCACTTCACCGGATATTAGGAAGCCCTCTCTAATCTGATAGAAAAGGAGACAAATGTGGAGATCATCCTTGGCAATGATGCCACCTATCCCATGAAGGGTAAGGAATATTACCCTTCAATTGAATCAAGGTAACACTATTCATTTGCAAGAAGTACTATATGTACCTAATCTCAAGAAGAACCTGGTGTCCATTTCAACCATGGAGGACAAAGGATTCAAGGCAGCATTTATCGATGGAAAGGTATGCCCGAGTTCAAAGTAGAGAATGAAGGTGTATGCCTGGCATGTGTCAAAGGAAAACTTACAAGGGGACCATTCCCCTCAAGTAATAGCAAGACCACAAATATATTGCAATTGATCCACTCTGACATATTTGGTATGATGCTCGTAAACTCTTTGGGAGGATACTTATATTATCTCACCTTTACGAATGATTATTCTCACAAGACCTGGATCTACTTCTTGAAGAAGAAGGATGAAGTGTTCACCTGGTTCTGACACTTCAAAGCCTTGATCGAAAATCAATCTAAGAAGAAAATCAAGATATTGAGCACTGATAATGGGACCGAGTACGAATCTAATGAATTCCAAGATTATTGTAGAGAAGCTGACATTAAGAGGGAGACTACAACGTCATACACTCCTAAGCATAATGGTGTGCCTGAAAGGAAGAATCACTCTATTGTAGAAGCAGTTCATGCCATGCTTCGTGATCAAGGCCTTTCGAAGTTCCTATGGGTTGACGCTGCAAATACCGTCATGTATGTTCAAAACCGATGCCCTCATCAAGCATTGGACTCCAAGGCTCCCGAAGAAATGTTCCTTGGTAAGAAACCCGATGTCTCTCATTTTAGAATTTTTGAAAGTCCTATATATTTTCATGTGCCAAAAGAGAAAAGAAGCAACTTGGGTGCATTTGGGAAGATAGGAATCTTTGTGGGCTATAGTGAATATTCTAAGAGATATATAATTTATGTAGTTGGTCAAAAGGAAGTTGAGATAAGTCATGATGTCACCTTCGACAAAGATATGGCCCTACGGAAGATCAACAACCTTCCTATCCTAAGGAAGGACAAAGAAGTTGACACCAGAAATCAGGGTGCAAAAGAAGATGAAACGATGCCTGATGTTGATGAACCTATGGATCCCATTGATCCTCCTCCTCATGAGCCCTCCTCCTCCAAAAGGAGACCCTCATGGCTTAGGAAGTCTCTCGAAGATGCTGAGGGACACATTGCACCAAGGGGGACTTTCCGTGAAAGCAAGAAGCTGAAGAGGTATCAAGGATATTTGACCGCCATGAGCACTATCATTCAAAATAAGCCTTCATCATTCGAAGAAGTTGTGAAGCATCAAGTATGGAAGGATGCTATGAATGAAGAATACGAGTCAATTATGAAGAATGATGTCTGGGATGTGGTCTCTAGACCCTAGGACAAACCGGTTGTCACCTCTAAGTGACTCTACAAAATCAAGCATGGAGCTGATGGAAGTGCAGACCCTCTCATTTACAAATGTAAGAGGGAGTTGACTTCTGAATTTGAGATGAAGGACCTAGGACCGATGCACTATTTCCTAAGGTTGGAGATCTGGCAAAAGCCATGTGAAATTTTTCTCTCTCAAGGAAAATATGTCATGAAGATATTGGAAATATTTGGGATGGTGCACTACAAGCCTGGGACTACTTCAATGGAACTTAACTTTAAGAAGTTATGTGGTAGTGCTACTAGACTTGAATTCGGAAATGCTTCCAAGTATCATCAACTCATAGGAGCACTAATGTTCTTGGTGAACTCCCGTCCGAACATATGTTTTGCAGTTAACACATTGAGCCAATATATGGTCGAGCCTCATCATATACATTGGATTGGTGCCAAGAATCTTCTGAGATATCTTTGGTGCACAATCACTCATGGACTGAGATACACTGCTGGAGATGTGAGGCTGCATGGTTATTCTGACGCTGATTGGGCCGACAGTGTGGTGGATCGCAAGAGCACTTCTAGATGTTGTTTTTCTTTGGGCTTTGCTTCGATATCCTGGATGAACATGAAGCAAAAATCGGTTGCCTTGAGCACCGCCGAGGCCCAATACATAGCTGCAAGTATGGCCTCCTGTGAAGCTGTCTGGTTGAGGAAGCTCTTCAGTAAGCTATTTGGACATGTGCTGGATACCATCATAATCCTCTGCGACAACCAGAGTGGGATCCGATTATCAGAGAATCATGTGTTTCATGATCGCTCCAAGCATATAGATATCAGGGATATGGTACAACGACGAGCAATAAGGCTCCATCACATTGGGACTGATGAGCTGGTTGTCAATATTCTGACAAAACCCCTAGGGAAGGTCAAGTTCTTGGCCTTCCAAGAAAGACTTAGAGTCATGGAGAAACCCTCTTATGAGGATCCTATATGAGATGGACATTGAGCTCTGGGAGCTCCGGGGGGCTTGGGTTACTTCTTGGAGCGATGAGCAACCATAGGGTGAGTGGTTCAACCTTCCCCTAGTGCTTTGTTGTGTACAAGGTGAGTGGTTCAGCCTTCCCCTGCAATACCCCTTGGCGACATGTAGGCAGGATGAGTGGTTCATCCTTCTCCTGCTAAGACATCCTACCCGTGCAGTCTAGGACTCATGGAAAGTACCTCTCATCTAGCCAATGAGTAGGGAAATGAGGATAGGGACCATAGTACTATCGATGGACGCATCGTGTACTATTGTACTCCCTATGCTAGGATTACCGATATTGATTTGAAATCAATTGGAACTGACTTCAGGTCAGTAAGAGTGGTATGAGACACTCTCTTTTGATTGGAACTGACTTTGGGTTAGTAGGAGTGGTATGACACACTTTCCTTTGATTGGGACTGACATCGGGTCAATAGAGAATGGTATGATACATTCTCGATCACTTCTTCTTCTTCATAGTTCAGCAGAGCAGAGCAGTACATTGATGGCAGAGATAGTATAGATTGACAAATGGATTAGCAGATGGAGTTCTCCATACTTGAGAGGGAGTGTTAAAATTGGCAACTAGGGCCAAACTCTACATGGATCATCTTATTTATGACCACTGATATTTTTCTTGGATTCCTCTCTCTAAGAGGTGTAGGTTTGATCTAAAGATCATCTAATTATACATGTACAAATGAAGTTATGAATTTATTTTGATTATGCTCAAATTGTCAAGGTCGGCCAACACACTTATGTAGGCTCAGAAGCCCAACAATCACGTCTATTCATCCTCAACGTTGCATATAAATATAAGGTGACTTAGCCTCATTTGGACACACTCATCTCCTGATTGATTGGGTTCGGATTTCTGGGCCTCTCTGTCTCCACACCTCCGAAATTTCAGGAGGCCAAAATTTCAGGAGCAAATTTTCAAAAGGCCGAAATTTTAGGAGATTGAATTTCTGGACAGTGTGACCAAGCATTGACCAGCATGCGCTGACCTCCTTTGACTATGTTTTTGTGAGGGCTATCTCTGTTTGGGCAAGCCGCATTTATGGGTACGAAAATCGAGGCTAAATGTTGACTATTGGCCAGTGTTGACTGCATCTAGCGCTGACCGCAAGTGGGCTATTTGACCAGACTTTGACTGGGTTGAATTTGACTGTTTTATCTTCTGGTTTGGAGGCCGAAGTTGACCAATTTGTTGAGGGTCGAATCTGCCTTGTTGACCAACATTGACTTTTCTAGTTAGGGCTCTTTTGTTGTTGTTATAGTTAATCAAATTTGTAAATTGTACTATCTCTCTCTGCTGAACTGTTGAAGACTAAAAGAAAATTTGATCAAATGTTTTCCCATATTGGGGTTTGTCCCTCGCTGGTGGCACATCTTGTGTCCTCTTGTCTTGGCTTGTCTTCTACTGTTTATGTTTATGTTCTATCTGCATTTTACTATCATGTTGATACTGAGCTAATAAAGAAATTGAAGTAAAATTGCTCTAAAGCATAGAACATACCATTGTTGCCTTAAATTAACAAAATAACTTAATAATTTTAATGCATTCTTAATTAACCAATTCACTATAATGACATTTTTATAGTTAAAGTTGGGTTTTGAAGTTTGTCAGGGTAATGCAGCCAGATCGTTATATTGTACTTTTATCTGAATATGGTAGAATCATACTGGAAGGGCTATTATGTTATTTTCAGTGCAAACCCTATTCTCAGCCTTCTCAACCTTCATAGTTTACTACGATGTAGTTAGTAGGTCCACTAAATATATAAGCTAAAGTGTTGCTCATGAAAGGATTGGTAGAAGGATGGCATTCTGTTATCTGGAAACATTCTCTGGGGGACTGATAATAATGAATTTCTTGAAGGTCAACTTCATATATAGGTATTGTTTGACTGATAGGAATCAAATCATCTTTTCTAGCATGAATATGTCATCCCTGTCATTAACTTTATTGTAGACCTTAACATTGTGTTTCAACTTAATAACAAAGTGTATATGTATTTTAAAAGGATTTTAGTCTGCTAGCCAGTGTCATAGATGAGTATCAAATTGTTAAGCTTCAATTTAAACAATTGTTAACATGTAAGTTGGAAGATATAATATATATATATATATATATATATATATATATATATAACCCCGACGAACCCACATACCCTGTTACAAAAATGACGCAAAACCGTTCCCGCACCTATCCCCATACCTGCCCCCAAACCCACCTTTCCTGGCAACATAGGTAAAACCACAATATTGAGCATCCAGAAATTTTAATCAGCTAGTTTGTTGGTCTATGACTCAAAATTTAGGCCAAAAACTAGAGACTACGGCAGGGATGTCAGCTAAAATCAACAGGCTAAACCTACAAACTAGACAAGTCCAATGCAGAAACAAGTGAGAACCTCTGGGCGAAACTGAAAAAGCCTTGACAAGCAACATTTAATGGCCAAAACCAGAACCCAATCGATGCACCAAATACACTGGAACATGATGATAGTCGTTTCATCTAAGGATGCACATTAGAGCTGCAAAAACTCACTACACTGCCAACTTAAAAGCCGAAAAAAAAAATACTGAAATGAAGAGAAACCTGCTAGAGCAAATGAACAGAAAGCCATGAATTTAGCCCCTGCAGCAAAACAAGATGAAGAGTATGAATTCAGCAAGCAAATTTAGGAACACAGAAAGACCTGGCTGCTGCAACCATGATTGCTACCATTGCAAAGAAAAATCCACATGAGTCTGTGTCTTCACCAGAGCAAGACAGCCAGGTTGTAGTTGCAGCAGCCAGGTCTTTCTGTGTGCCTACATTTGCTTTTTGAAGTTATACTCCACTGCACTGCGAACATAGAAGTTAGAAGCCACAAACAAATGCCAAAATGAAGAGAAACCTGTTGGAGGTAATGCACAGAAAACCATGGGTTTAGCTGCTGCAGCAAAATGAAATGAGGAGTGTAACTTCAAAAAGCAAATTTAGGCACACAGAAAGACCTGGCTGCTGCAACCATGATTATTACCATTGCAAAGAAAAATCCTCCTGAGTCTGTGTCTTCACCAAAATAAGACAATATGCAAACACTGAAAACTACAATCTCCCTGAAACAATCATGAAAATAGAAAATGCTTCAGGTTCTCCAGAAAGATCAACCACCACCCACCATTTTCACCTTGTTGAATGAAATCCCTGCTCGGTGAACCCTCAGCCAATTAAAGATTACCAAACAGAAGAGTTGTCCCAATAATACAATGTTAATATACCATTGTTGTAGTTTTAATGGATCAGTGTTGCAACGTGTAATTAAAATTATTTTTAAGTCCACTTAGAATACTATTTTAAGATTACTTCTGTTGCTCAGCCTGGAAATACTTTGAAAACGGTAGAGAATGTCATATTATATTGTCGAAGTCAACTAGTTTGCTAAAGAAACATGGTTGCAGCAACCAGGTCTTTTTGTTTGTCTAAAGTTGCTTTTTGAAGTTACCAATCAGAAGAGTCGTCCCAATAATACAATGTTAATATACCACTTTTGTAGTTTTAGTGGATCAGTGTTGCAACGTGTAATTAAAATTATTTTTAATTCCACTTAGAATACTATTTTAAGATTTATTATCTGTTGCTCAGCCTGGAAATACTTTGAAAACGGTACAGAAAGTCATATTATACTGTTGAAGTCAATTAGTTTGCTAAAGAAACATGGTTGCAGCAACCAGGTCTTTTTGTTTGTCTATATTTGCTTTTTGAAGTCATACTCCACTGCACTGCCAACTTAGAAGTTAAAAGCCACAAACAAAACACCCAAATGAAGAGAAACCTGCTGGATGTAATGAACAGAAACCATGGGTTTAGGCCCTACAGCAAAACAAGATGAGTATAACTTCAAAAAGCAAATTCAGGCACACAGAAAGACCTGCCTGCTGCAACTATGATTGTTACCACTGCAAAGAAAAATCCACGAGTTTGTGTCTTCATCAGGCTAATACAATATGTAATCACTGAAAACTACAATCTCGTTGAAATAACCACAAAATTATAAAATGCTTTGGGTTCTCCAGATCAACCACCACCCACAATTTTCACCTTGTTGAATGCAATCCCTGCTCGGTGAATCCTCGGCCAATTAGAGGTTATCAAACAGAAGAGCCATCCCAATAATATAATGTTAATAAACCACCGTTGTAGTTTTAGTGGATCAGTGTTGTAACTCGTAATTGTTTTTTTTTTTTTAAATTCAATTTTTTCAGTATACTATTTTAAGATTACTTCTGTTGCTCAGTCTGGAAATGCTTTGAAAACGATATACAATGTCATATTACATTGTTGAAGTCAATTAGTTTGCTAAAGAAGCAATAGTAGTTCGATGAGTAACATAAACAATTCCAAATAAAATAATATTATCATCACGATTTCATTTTAGACCTAGCTTGATTATTTTATATAATTACTTAAGAGAACGAAGGCCAAAAAGACATACAACTATAGCCATAATATTATCATACACGTCAACCACTCATCTGCTCTTAACCAAGTGTCATGGAACCTTTACAGAACAGGACCCAAGTTCTACATTGCAATAAGAAATGAGTCATATACAGCGAAAATAAGAATGGCATAAGGAATAATTTCGTTTTACCAATAATCTCCGCAAGAACATACTCCATCTTTGAAATGATGGAAGCGATTTGAATCCCTCAGAATGATTTCTCGCTCAGCAGTATTGGAAATGAACTTGATTGCAGTGTGACAGTCACCACATACCCTGAGGTTTTTGACAATTCTTATCGGTGTTCCTGGGGATATATTGATAATGCCAAACGCCACAGCCAACTTCTCGCTGTGATAGGAAAGGTATTTTTCTTTCAGTTCATCCTCAACTTCATGGAGCATAAAGTTTATTTCAGGCACATACCCAGCTTCCTTGATCTTTCGAATTAAAGTTTCTACTGTTGCATATATTTCCTCACTTTGTGGGTGGGACCTGTCTCCTACAACGAATAAATGGATCTTTTTTCGATATTCAATCCAACTGCATCCAGGTTCCTTTTTCACGCCCCTGTCTTTCATCAGTTTCCTCACCTTTGCAACATCCTCCCACCTGCCTGCTGCAGCATATATATTTGAAAGCACAACATACTTACCAGCATTCTGTGAATCCAAATTGAAAAGGTGTTCTGCAGCAATCTTTCCAAGCTCAATATTGCCATGCATTCTGCACGCTCCAAGCAATGTACCCCAAATGGCAGCATGAGGTTTAAGTGGCATTTTGTTTATGAACTCATGTGCCTCATCCAGACGGCCGGCGCGGCCTAGGAGGTCAACCATGCAGGAATAATGCTCCACTCTAGGTTTGATGTGATAATCTCGATCAATTGATTCAAAGTAGTGCCAAGCTTCATCCACTAAGCCAGCATGGCTGCAGGCATTTAGAATGGCCAGCAAAGTGACATAATTGGGCTTCAACCCAAGCTGCTGCATTTGTTCAAAGAGCATGAAAACCTCTTTGCTGTCACCATACCTACCATACCCAGCAATGATGGCGGTCCATGAAACAACATTTCTTTCAGGCATTTTGTCAAACACTCGGCGTGCATCCTGAATGGTGCCGCATTTCACATACATATCAACAAGAGCACTTTCCAAAACGATATTAGACTCACTCTCAGTTTTGATAATGCAGGCATGGACTTGTTTGCCCTGTTCCAGAGAAACGATGCTTGCACACGCTCTGAGAACGCTCGGAAACGTAAACTTATCGGGCTTCATACCGGACCGTCGCATTTTATTATGCAGTTCCAATGCCTCACTGCCTTGCCCATACAGTGCATATCCTGCAACCATCGCATTCCATGAAACCACATTTCGTTCAGACATTTCGTCAAACAGTCGGCGTGCGTAAACCAAGCTCCCCTGCTTGGCATACATGATAAGAAGCTTGGTTTTCAAGTAGAGATCTGGACGAAAACTTGCGCTAATCATATGGGTATGCACTGTCTTTCCCTTCTCAAAAGAATTGGTATTAATGCATTCCTGCAAGAGAGATGCATAGGTTTGAGGTTCTACCTGAAAGGCTTTGCAATTCATTGTATGCAGATTCTCCAAGGCTTCGTTCATTCGCCCTTCGGCACACAGAGCTCTTGCCTGAGCATTGATACGTTGAGCTTCCTGACTACCTCGATTTTTTTTGTCATTTCCTTTTGCGGGTTTTGTTCCGAGGGCTGCAGTTGTCAAGCTTCTGCATCTCTGATGATGACGACGATGCACGGAGCCTACAACATAGGTTATCTTCTTCATCTGCTTCTGAATCCATATTGTTGCTATTTGCAGTACCCTTGGCATGCCATAGAAAAAGGGATCCGAGGATGCATCACAGCAAAGAAACTGCAGCCGATTTGCATTTGAAAATCAAATTGCGTTTGTAGGCTCTTTTGGCCATTATCCCTTAGGCCTTGTCTAACTAGGCGTCATTTTGGCCTTTTTCTTTAGAATTTTGTTGTACACTTCTTTGTGATTTTTTATTGTTTTATCCAGACACAGTGTTTTGGAACATTTTTGCGGTATTTGTAGTTTATCTTTTATGTTTTGGTTATTTTTCTATATATTTTTGTTTTTTTTTTTAATGTTTGGGTTATTTTTCTATATATTTTTGTTAATTTTGTTGTGACATTTAAATCACAAATTGAGTTATGAAATTTGTGTAATTTTGTGTTTCATTTATTTTTTAGAGTGTTGAATTTATTTATGCATTTTAAATAACGAAAAATTAAAATTTCATAAAAAAATTATATTATTGGATTCCAATGAAAAACCACAATGTAGAAGAGTTAGACACTGCCATTTTTAGATAGATGTTGCGCAAAATTTATTGAAAAAGACCAAAAAATCACCCCATTAAACTACACCTTGTTATTTATACAAAGAGAGGAATTTTTTTGGGATATGAAGCATATTAACACATTGAAGAGGTAGGCCCGAAAGTTAGCTTAATTGGTCGAGTCCTTGTTGTTAAAACACCTTTACTATTGAAAGGTCACAGGTTCAATTCTCTCAACACTCTCGAGCTCAGGCTCTATGGTTGAGTTGACAGAAGGGAAATAGGTTAATGATCCAAGACTTAGAGGCATATGGCAGGAATGAAAGCCTACCCCTTTACAAACCACCAGTAGGTCATTCCAGGTGGCATGGTTTTCCTTTCCTTATGTAACGATGATGAGTCAACTTACATTTGTGGATATCAACCATAGATGAAAGCCTACCCCTTTACAGACCACCAGTAGGTCATTCCAGGTGGCATGGTTTTCCTTTCCTTATGTAACGATGATGAGTCAACTTACATTTGTGGATATCAACCATAGATGGTTTTCCTTACTGCTAGTTTGGCAATAGTGTTATGATAGGTTTTCTTAATGTTTAAAAAACATTAAAAGTTACATGTTTAAACACCTATCATATTTTAAAGAGGTAAAATCATTACTTCGTATCTACCAATAATGGTTTTCCTTATGTAACGATGATGAGTCAACTTACATTTGTGGATATCAACCATAGATGGTTTTCCTTACTGCTAGTTTGACAATTGTGTTATGATAGGTTTTCTTAATGTTTAAAAAACATTAAAAGTTACATGTTTAAACACCTAGCATATTTTAAAGAGGTAAAATCATTACTTCGTATCTACCAATAATTCATTACAGAAGAGAGTTATTATGAATTATGTTAGTAGGAGGGCCACTACTATTATAAATCACATTACATTGAAGAGAATAAATGTTGGAAAGTGTTTGGAGTCCTACGTGGTAAATGTTATTAAATCCAAGGACTTAAAATAAATTTTGAATTGTCAAAGATGAATAAACATTAATTTAATTAATACAATCCTTTAAATCTCTATTTAACATTTACATGGTATAAAATTGGCTCTCAAATTATTATTATTAGTGTCAAAAAGTAAAAAATAAAGCATCTTAGAGCAAGCCATCATAGTGATTTTTCAACTAAGAAATATTAATGTAGTAATAAGGACCACGCACCTTACTAATTCAACCACTAGGCACCACTATTTGTAGAAGTTGGTGACTCATCATTTTTTTTTATGCTTTGATGAGCCAACCAACTTTATGGGATCTTTCATATGATAACGAGGGCCCTATAATGCTTGTGTGTCATGTTACAACCACTTGTCTTCCAAACCTATGAATGGAATACCTGAGAAGTTCCAAAACTATGAATGGAATACCTAAGAAATTTCATTGATAAACATGTGTTAAAATTCATTGTGATAATCATTGTCATGAACTATGTCTTCCCTCTTTACATGCTTGGCTTGCCTAATGTTGACACGACTATGACAATTGTTTGTGTGACTATTGAGATTTGGTTAACAAAGTCTCTAAGTAAAGTCTAGTATACTAAAATGAGTGATTGTCTTATGTAACAAAATAAATTGACGTCAAACTCGCTGGGAGAGTGTTACCTATTAGAATCTCATTAGTTCCTTTTTTTCCTTAACTTTAGTAATTAATTCAACCATAACGAAAGAAATCAAATAAATCAATAGTGAAAAAATAATGTTGTGAGCAATGAAGCATTAAGTACCTATAGTGCTTCACCTTCTTGATGACTAGCCTAGTCCAAACCAATACTCCACATGTAAAACGCCAATAAGTGGGAAATCACACCCAATATATTAGTCACCTAAACTAGGTGATGCCCCCTGAGTAAGAATCATACTCAATGATAATGTAGGATACAATGCTTGATATATAACTAGGTCACTCACTTTGGCAAGTAAATCAACTCAATTTGTTTGAGATCAGTTTGATCAGATATGGTGTGGTGGAGAGACTCCTAGATTTACAACACATCCATACCCCTTAGGATTATATTGTGTGGGAAAATCCACTCTAGCCCTAATAGATATAATTAGTTGGTTAGGTACCCTCCTTAATAACGGATTTCCTTATGTTACTCGTCAAAATGCCTTTGCATTTTTTAGGCTTTCTAACAATACTCTTTTATAGGTATCTAATTAGGCTAAAAGCACTAGTGCATTTACTTCTATTGATTGAGTATTTCATTTTGCTTGTGAGACACTATGCACCATTTGTGCCAGAATATTAACATTTGTATTGGTTGAAATTAGGGATTCATTGTGATGTAAGTTAACTTAATGTCAATTCTCTCTAAAGAGCACATTAGAAAGTAATAACAAATGACTTTGTAACAAGATTCTACTCTATATTGAAATGATAGACATAAAAATAAAAACTAACGACTAAATTATAAACATAGCATATAAATATTCATAGAATCAATATATAGGCATGCTTTGACATATAGTTCTTTTCTTTGTAACTATGATCAAGAAAGATATTTGTTGCAATGATCATGTAACTCTACTTTGATCACAATACTAAATGAGTTTGTATTTAAAATGAAATATGGAAAATATTTAATTTTAGATTGAAGTAAATAAGAAACTACAAAACAAAAATTTAATCTAAACTAAAAATACATATTAAGATTCAAGGACGGACTAGAAACATGGCGCCTCTAGCGTAAGACCTTTCTCTTTAGTGCCAATTGCCCGAAAACTATAATAATGTGCCATAACACTTCATGGATTTTTGGCACAAACTCTCTCTCTCTTTTCATTAATAGAAAGGTCAATGTCTTACAACCATATATCTTAACTTGCATGTGATATATTCTTCAACCAACTAGATGCTATGGAGTTATTCTCATTACAAAATATAGAGGAGTGGCTTAAGCCAATTTTATAAACAAGATAATTTGTTAGGCACCAAGTCCCTGCATTGAGTGGGGTAACCATATGAATAGTGATCACCATATGAACAGTGAGTTACTACTTTTGTAAATGCATTGCTATTCCAACCACGAAACATGAATGATTAAAGTCAAACTTGTAACAAAAAATTAACAGAAACATTGATACTGCCCATTTAAGCCAAACGTTGGTGCAAAGATGGTGAACATACAGGGTTGGTCAAACGCTGAGAAGCCTGATGACATATCAAAACTGATGCATCCTCGTTCACCTATAAAATCTGCTTGGAAACGCTGTTCTACTGCTGGTATGAATGCCTTCTAGGACTGCACAGAAGCACCCTATGGAAAAGATGGAAGCCAAGTTGTGAATGAATTTTATGTCTTACATCTATTTATCATATTGACTGATATTCGTTAAATATTTCACAAATATCGTTGTCAAGCAAATCTCAGAGGCACATTCTTTCATTTTTGAAACTGTGAGTATCACAGGAAGGAAGAAGCATGACAGGTTGGTATCATGCTTTAAATTTGAAAACACATTGATTTTCCTTTGAAAATGGATTATTATTGCTCTAGTGTCCCTGTTGGCTTCTTGGATGGGTGGGATAATGGGATTTCAGGACAGATTCCACTTAATTTTCTGCTGCAGGATCAAAATTCCTCGAACGTCTCGCTTTGGCGTTTTGCAAGTAGAGCCAAGGTAGGATTGTGCTGGGTTTCAGGGAAAGCTAACGTGTCCAATGCCCATAATCAAACCTAGGCTAGTTGCAGTACAATACCACATCGCTGCTGGCCCTAAACTTGTTTGAGTGGCATTGTCTTACATTTTTAGGAATGATTGATCGGCTTCCTTTATGATTTGTTTAGTTTCTAGTTTGAAATCACAGCATAGTGTTGTAGATTACCAGGTTCGCTGAATGACCATATTATGGGCAAGCTTTGTTTTCGACACACACAATATGCCACTTGAGTTATCCCAATCTTTGAATGACTTCTGAGTTAGCTTTTCACTTGATCCCACATCCCAAATGACTTCTGAGTTAGCTTTCCACTTGATCGGTGATCCCACATCCCAAATTGCACTGTCACCAACATTGGTTCCAACTGAAAAATGTTCATCAGATTGAGCAGGTTTAAGTCATTTCGTGATTAGAGTGCATTTAAAATAAGACTTTCGATGAAAAAATTGTGTTTAGCAGCCTAATGAAATTGAAATGGAAGATTACATAATAAGACTGTCTTCTTCTGAGGATGAAAATCCATGAAAAAATTGTGTTTAGCAGCCTAATGAAATTGAAATGGAAGATTACATAATAAGACTGTCTTCTTCTGAGGATGAAAATCCATGCTAACAACATTTGAACCTTGGTTGAGGCTTCTCACAACTATTTTAGGAAGGTCATTTTCAGAGTACTTTTCTTTAAGATGAGTTGGTCCTACATGCCAGGTCTGCATAGAATGGGACCAAAATACAATCAAAATTTTCAAGAGACTAAAATTTCCAAAATGTTGTGACGTCGGTAATAGGATGAGGGTTTTTGCAAAGCCTATGCTGCCAATTGAGAGTCTGAGACCAAACAAAAGCACATGCACATAGAAATATATCAGGTTGTTGTTAGAATTATATCTGAATGAAGGTGAAATCTTCGTGCCAAATGTAAAGAAATAATATCCTCCATTCTTCGTGCCAAATGTAAAGAAATAATATCCTCCATTCCAATAGCAATGATGTTATTATCAGAGGGGTTAAAAGCTATACATGTTGCTGCTGCGCAGGGGGCATGTAGCTTTCCGTGACCTGCATCAATATAGGCATCACTACATATTTAAAATTCACACATATCAATTATTAAAATACCATCAAATTCTCAATAAATTTCTGCGAGACCCTTTTATTCATGTAATACATGCTTTATAATGTTATACTACAGAAACTCATGAATTCAACAGAACCGCATGTGCAGATAGCAGAAGAATTCCTCACCTTAGATGTTACCATGTTGAACAAGGACACTCTCGCACCCCAAGCAGACATTATATATGAATCATTCTTTGACAAAGCTAAGCAAGGGACAACCTCTTCTAGGCTTCTGTCACTGGTATCATTTTTCATAAGGGTGCTATTGGGTAGTTGCAAAATGTGTGGTTGAACATTTGCTTTAACCTGTAAAGTAAGTTCGAAATATTAATTGAACTTAAATCGACAATGGAAGAGGCATTCAACTACTGCAAGTGAAACCGAAGTTGAAGACACACCTTGCCAGATGGATTCAAAGCATTACATTGCCACATCCATAGCTTATGTGTAGAATTGCTATCCAAAGCTAAGATACAAGAACCTGAGTAGGAGATTTACCAAAGAAATTTACCCATATCAGTAGGAGATTTTATAGCCTGAGAGAACATGAAAATGAGAGTTTCAAACTACTATATATAAGAAGAGAACTTGCCTTTCCTGTTGGCAGTGTATCTGTTAATCTGATAGACTTACAATCGACTGGTTCCATTACCTCAGGGAACTTCTAGTTTGTGCTCTCGTTCTCACCTGTACCATCATCTTGAAGCCTCTGTTTGACATCGACCATCGAAGAGGTAGAAACACCATTCTACAGTTGCGTGTTGATCATGACAGTTAATATATAATTAAAACAAATATTACTGAAAGTTTATCTATTACTTTATCTGCTAACTAGTGTAAAGATATTTACAAGAACCAAATATAGTGAGCTTTGTAACAAAATCACTTACCAACAATAATGCTGATAGAATCTTTTCCAAATTTGCTGCTGCACCAAGAACAGGGCCAGTTGTATTTGCTGCACCAATGATCTTTGAAAATGAAGGCTGCATTTCAGAGATGCCAAATTAGGTTTTTGCCATTATTTTCCATATATGCCCAGTGAATGTGCAATTTGGCATCTTACTTACTTAGTTACCTTTGACTCCCTTGTCACCCGCTTAGCTACATCTGCATTAGCTAAGATCTTGATCCCATTATCACGAGTTGTTACAGCGAACACTGAACCACAATTATTGAAACAGAGACAAGGTCTACCCTGCAAAAGGCTAGAGGACTGAATCAATTTAATACCCAACCATAATAAGAAAACATTAATGATGTCAATTGCGTGAGTTCAACTGGTGGAAATTAATCCAACTTTCTAACATGCTAGCTCTCATCCTAAGCCAGCTATTGATAGCTGACCTAGTTCACCCTCGATACCATGAGTGGAATGAGGGGGAGTACCAAGTGGATTTCCCTCGGAAATGAATTAAGCGGAGAACCCAAGAAAAGCAAATATATTCTGTATGTAATCTCTGCAAGCGATGGAATGGTATATTATGCCTCTTTTACTGAAGAAAACTTGAAAAAGGTTGATTTAATGTCCATATTTATTGTATATATCATACATACATAGTTGTGTAACGAATAGCAGACCGTGATAGCTCTTGAAGTTAAAAGACAGTAGCATAAGTTCAGAGTTCAATCCCAATCAGAAAAGTAATTTCAAAAATTCAAAAATCACATGAAAGAAAATCCAGGTTTTCCCAATGACATGCTAATGTTGTTAGAATTAACTTATCAAAATACCTTGGTAGGTTGCATACAAATGCACATTCTCAAGAGAGATGTTTTGTCTTCTGTATAGGAACCTAATTCCATCCATTGAGCCCATGGGGTCTGATACAGAGGACTGCCAAGGTACAATTCTCTAGCTCATGTGAACGGGAATAACACCAAGCATTATACAAGAGGGTAACGTTTCTGTGAGAAATGGCCAAGAAATGGTTTTGGGCCCAAAGTGGAGACTCAGTAAAACTCCGCAATATCACAGCTTAATAAAAAAACAGGGAACGTAAACTCAATCAAACTCTTAGGATTTCACCAAGCTCTCCTCCTAGGGAGTGAATGATGTGAGATGCAGTTTGAGACATGGTTTGCAAATTTGCAATCAACATAAAATTGAAATCAAAAACTGAGAATGCAGATAATACAATTCACCAAAAAAAATTAAATTTAAAATCTGGCAGCCAAGCCAAGCTTGACAGAGAGATATAAACTGCAGCAATAGTTTGCATGGATGCAAACACTGCTATACATAGATGAAACGAATTATTGCAAGAACTCTACAAACTCCTGGGTTGACTGTGCATTGAAACCAAGCATTTTGCAGTTCTGTTTCAATACATGAACAAGCGCAAGGGAATGTCTGAGCATCCAACAGTCTGTCACTGATTGGGAACATCCAGATACTACCTTCCCTATAAAGGTACACCAACATGCAGAATGTCTCATGGATATTCTCAAAATGGACTTGGATCTGTACGAGAATATCTAGAACATTGACAATGAAAATCACACCAAATTCGAAACATTTCACTCCCATTCCCTTGTTCCCTGGAACAAGGCAACCCCAAGAATCGGGACCAGTTATTTCTGATGCTTCACTGTGCTCACTTTTAATGATTCTCTGTGTAGCTTTTGTTTGTTAAAGGTTTGCAATCTATGTGGAGTGCGTTATATTTTACAGTTACCATCCATGCTAACAGCAATTCTTGCATATTAAACAATTGATGATTAAATGTCTTTCTGCTGCTTTTCTTAGTGTGGTGGGATTCAAATATATTGTTTATAGATCTAGAAACTAGATATTGGGTTTTATTTGCATGTTTTTGGTGCTGCTAGTTTGTGTCTTGCATCTATATTTTATCCTGTGATATTTGTGCTCATATGATATATATATATATAGTAGTGGCCTTGCACTCCCTCTGTGTATCCTTATGTACTAAGCAGTCTCGTTGGCCTACTTCTGGTCATTTGTTGGACATTAAGTGCTAATCTTATCTATCTGCTTGGCAGGTATGCGATTCAAGAAATATTCCTTTAGCCAAAGTTGTGCTTACTCTTATAGTTCTACAAGCGTTCCATTTTCATACAGAGGAGTGCTTTCAGACTCATCGAAGAGCATATTTTCAGTCTTTTGCTCAGGTATTCTGGTGCTCATGTGTGGCCATATTTGTCATTTGTGTAGCTTTGGATCTCTGTTATTATTCTCTTTTTAATTTTAAATATATATAACTTTTATTTAATACTACTATAGCAATTATTATGGGATCAATTAGGATTAAAAATTTAATTAATTAAATTATTATTAGTTAATTGGGGTCATTAAATTATATATTATAAATGTAACTAAATATATATTTATATATATTTTCTATTTAATATTGAGATAAAATAAAGAATAAATTAAAAAACTTATATTTAAAACTTATTATAGGAAATTATAGAATTAATTAATTTTATTAAAATGTATATGTAATTAATAATTATGATAAAAAAAATGTTTAACTTAATTTAATTAAATTTATTATTTCATTTAAATATATATGGAAATTTAAAAATACATTAAAAGAAAAATTCCATCTATGTTTTCTATTAAACCCCCAACATATATACTATATAATATAATTTGAATGACATAAAATGAGAAAATAAACCTAACAAATAATTATTAAGACATTTTTTAAAGATAAATAAAACATATATAAACTTATATTAATACTACTATAGTAAATTATGGGATAAATTAGGAAGACATAAGAGTTGCCATCACCATGAAAGCAGAGGCGAGTAAGAGTTGTTTGAATTTTGGCATACAACACTGTGTGTGACCTATTTTCAGGTACTTGTAGGTGAATTGGTTCTCTTCTTTAGCCTCCTCATTCCCTGCATTATATTGAGATTCTCTGGCCCTTTTCTTGGTCGATCGTGCAGGATAAAAGAAATGAAAATGGAGATTATCTTCCTCCTGTAGTTGCTTTCATTACAACATTAGGTGTTCGTTGATGCAAAATGTCCGATGGACTTACAATATGTCAGTAAATTGCCTTAGGATAAGTCTTCCTATGAATCACGTATTACTAGTGGGAATGATAACCCATGTTGCGAGACATTGCTTGACTTGTTTGGAGTAGGATTAGCTCAGTACTTGAGAGACGCATCCCTTTTTGATCTTCCCGCAAATGCCTTTGTCGTTGCTTGTCTCAAGAGATTTCAGCAGAAGCTGGGCTCTCTTGGTGTGTATCCAAACTTGGTGGCGATCTATTTGGAGAATAGTTTGTCTGGGTTTGTATTGAGCTCTCTCCTCTGCGCGGGCATAAAAACCAAGAAGGACCGTATTTGCGAAATCGAAACTACTAACCTCAACTCAGCCTACAAAGGAAACCTCTCAGATATGCCCCCCTGTCAGCTATGAAAAGAAAGTGGAGACCTTGTTCATAAGATTCTAGTGGACATGTACAAAAATTTGATAAGTACTGCAACCAGTGAGAAATGCTACTACTCTACGGTGTTGTATTATGCCAGAGTGATCAATAAATTTGGACCCAAGAGCCCAAATACTTATTAATGTATTCTTCACCTGCCCTTCATCCAAACTACGTTTGAACGCCTAGTTTCAGCCTATGGAATCCTCGGCACTATTGCAGCTCTCCTGATCTGCTCTTTTGGGCTTCTCTACGACTTGTGGGTGAGGAGGAGGAATCGTAAGGCTTTGTACAAGGGATTCGTGATGCGGAATGAAAATTTTTTGAAGTCTGCCATGAAACCCAACACCGAGGCAATGTGGTTTGGCATTCAGGAGTTTAAGATTGCCACCGATAATTTCAATGACGGAAATCTCATTGGCCAAGGGGGCTTCAGTGCAGTGTACAAAGGAACTCTTGATGATGGTCAGCGGATAGCAGTGAAGAGAACCAGAAACTGCACTCTGGGAGGGGATTCTGAATTCGTGAATAGGTGGAGATCATCAGAAATAGTGGAATTAATAAAACAATCACTGGAGAATAGAAATCACTTTGCATTACATAACATGCTTGAGCCTTGGCTTGCTTGCTTTCTTTGGCCAGAGAAATTACAAATTTCTAGAGGCAAAAGAAGGATCTAGAATCTTGTATGTGATTCAGATGGAGATCTTGAATGATCTAGAAACTAATGGCGGTGTTAAGATCTAGAAAGATCTAGAAACTAATGGCGGTGTGGAGATCTAGAAAGATCTGATCTAGAAGGATCTAGAATCCTGCGTGAATTTGGCTTCACACTTAACATTCTCCCATTTGAAGCCAAATAAGAGTCATCAAGTCACACCGAGTCCTACCATGTCTCTACATAACTCATATTTATTTCGTGGCAGAATCTTAGTGAGCATATCAACAGGGTTCCTATCTGTATGGATCTTTTCCAAGGATAATTGTTCTTCCTCCAACACATGCCGAATCCAATGGTACCTTATCTCAATGTGCTTGGTTTTTGAATGAAATGTTGGGATTTTTGCCAAGTGAATGGCACTCTGACTATCACAATATAACATATACTTGTCCTACTTTATTCCTATCTCTCCTAGGAATTGTTGCATCCACAACATCTCTTTACAAGCTCTTGTTGCAGCTATGTACTCTAATTCTGTTGTAGAGAGGGATACTATTCTTTGTAGCCTTGACACCCAAGGTACTGCTGCACCTGCAAATGTATACAAATAACCTGTAGCGGACTTTCTGGTATCCATATCTCCAGCCATATCCGCATCTATAAATCCTTCAAGAACAATCCCATCATGACCAAAACATAAACAATAATGACTAGTACCCTTGATATACCTCATAATCCATTTTACTACTTGCCAATGTTGTTTTCCTGGATTGGCAAGGAACCTACTCACTACTCCCACTGAATATGCAATGTCTGGTCATGTGCATACCATGGCATACATCAAACTGCCAACTACTGAAGCATAAGGAATCTTGCTCATTTCTTCTTTCTCTTTGTCATTACTAGGACATAATTCAATACTCAACTTGAAGTGGGCTGCAAGGGGTGTACCAATTGGCTTGGCATTCTTCATATTAAACTTGTCATGCACCTTCTTGATATATTTTTCTTGTGATAACCACAACCTTTTGTTTTTCCTGTCACGCACAATCCACATGCCCAATATCCGTTGTGCTAGTCCCAAATCCTTCATTGCAAATTTGCTACCCAAATCTTTCTTCAACCTATTGATCTTATTCTTATCATGCCCAACAATCGACATGCCATCCACATATAACCATAATATGATATACTTTCCTTGATCATACCTCTTGATATAGACACAATGGTCAACTTCCAACCTCTGAAAACCATGTTCCAACATGAATGAATCAAATTTCTTGTACCATTGTCGAGGTTCCTATTTCAACCTACAAACAAGGCCTTCTTTGCCTTTTTCTATGAAGCCTTCTAGCTGCTCCATATAAATTTCTTCCTCCAATTCACCATGAAGGAATGCAATTTTTACATCTAACTGTTCATGTTCTAGGTCTAAAGCAACAACTAGACCAAGAATGACTCTAATGGATGACATTTTAAAAAC
This sequence comes from Pinus taeda, assembly GCA_000404065.3. Lineage (NCBI taxonomy): Eukaryota > Viridiplantae > Streptophyta > Pinopsida > Pinales > Pinaceae > Pinus > Pinus taeda. The sequence goes on from APFE031191440.1 coordinate 26,381, forward strand.
AGGTGAGAAAATTTCAGTGAAGTCAATACCTTCTTTTTGCGCAAAACCTTTCACCACCAGCCTTGTTTTATACCTCTCCTTCTTTTCATAACCTTCATACTTAATCCTGTAAACCCATTTGTTTTGTAGAGCCTTTCTACCTTTTGGGAGGTTTACCAACTCCCAAATTTTATTTTTCCAGCAAAGAGTTCATTTCTTCTTCCATTGCTTTCGTCCATTATTTACTGTGTTTGACTTTACAAGCTTCTTGAAAACAATTAGGTTCACCTTCATTAGTCAACAAAATATAGTTTGAAGGAGGATAACTTTGTGAAGGCTTGTGAGGCCTAGAAGATCTACGAACCAACTGTGGTGGTGCATTATTAGGTTGAATCTCCTGTAAAGGTTCCTGCAAGATTTCTTCTTCTTCTTGTTCATCATTTTGCACTTGTTGTTCTTCATGCTCCTGGATTTGCTGTTCATGTTCTTGTATTGGTGGTATGTTTTCCTGCTGCTCTTTAAACCTGTCAATAACCTTCTTGACCTCCAACTCACCTATAGTCCTCTTGAACATTTCTGACTCATTAAATATAACATCCCTGCTTCTAATAATTTTATGTTTGACTGGATCCCATAGACGATAACCAAAATCTTCATCCGCATATCCCAGAAAAATGCATTTTATAGATTTATCATCTAGCTTAGTTATATTTTCTTTGGGAATATGTACAAATACTTCACATCCAAAGATTTTCAAGTGAGAATAATCCAACTTCTTACCAGTCCAAACTTCTTCAGGGATACCGTTATCCAAGGCTATAGTTGGAGATCTATTTATGAGGTAGCAAACAGTCCTAATTACTTCAACCCAAAAATTCTTCTCCAAACCATAATTGGACAACATACTTTGCACCTTTTCCATAATGGCGTGATTCGTCCTTTCTGTGACCCCATTCTGTTGAGGAGTACCAAGCACAATATTTTCATGCTTTATGCCAAACTTGTTGGAATATTCCGTAAATGCACTTGAGGAATATTCTCCACCATTATCTGTTCTTAAAGACTTGAGCAATTTGTTAGTCTCTCTTTCAACAACAACATGGAATTTTTGAAATATTCCAAACACTTCACTTTTACTTTTCATGGGATATGCCCAAACCTTCTTGGATGCATCATCTATAAATGTTACAAAATATGATGCTCCTCCTAATGATTTGATCTTAACAGGCCCAAACACATCTAAGTGTACCAATTCTAACACATTTTCTTTCTGTCATGGCCACCTCTGTAAAAAGGAATGAAACCCTCCTTTTTCTACCATATATACAATGCTCACAAAGATCAAGATTGTAGGATTTGAAACTTGGTAATAAATTTTTACCAACGAGGATTTTGAAGCCCTTCTCGCTCATGTGACCCAAATGCTTATGCCACAGATCTGCTAAATTTCCTTCTTTTGTGATAGTAGCCAAATCTGATTTTCCTATCAGTGTCTTTAATGTGTATAATGTTCCTATCTTGGGTCCTTTGGCCACGACCAATGCTCCTTTGCTAATTTTCCAGCCTTCTTTTCCAAAGTTTGTGGAATGGCCTTCATCATCTAGTCGTCCCATAGAGATTAAACTCATGTGCATTTCTGGTACATGCCTAACTTATTTCAACAATATATCTTGTCCATCTTTCATCTTGATCTGGACATCTCCCACTCCAACAATACTGCAAAAATGATTATTCCCCAAATGCACTCTACCATAATCACTGGGATTATATGAGATAAAATTATCGTTGCATGGGGTTACATGGTGAGATGCCCCAGAATCAAGGATCCAATCGAAGCTACTGTTAGATGTATATACACATGCATCCTCTACTGAAACAGTAAACAACACATCACCATCTATAGCTATAGCAGTAGTCTCACCTTCATTTGTGCTAGATGACTTGTGATTTGTACTAGATAGTCTCTGATCCTTTTGTCCTTTCTTCCAGAATCAACATTCTTTCTTCATGTGCCCAGGTTTGCCACAATGAAAGCAACTGATCCTTCCTCTCCTTGATTTTGATCAGCCTCTCGATCTTGATCGCCCTTGCTACCTCGATCCAGTGTCCTACCATGATCAGCTAGAGCTAGAGCCTCTCCTCCTTGGTTTTTCACAATTGACTTACATCGTAGCTCTTCATTCATTAAACTGTTGCTAACATCATCAAACTTCAAGGTCCCTGTAGTTACTGAAGTGCTCATAGCTACAATTAAATTTTCCCAACTGTCTGGCATAGAACACATCAGTGATATGGCTCTAATTTCATCATCTAAAATGATTTTAACAGAGGCAAGTTGATTAGTAATAATATTAAATAAATTCAAGTGCTTAGCGGCTGAAGCACCCTCCTTCATTTTGAGATTATAAAGCTTCTTCATCAAGAACACTTTGTTTAATGTCGTGTTCTTCTCCTATAGATCATGGAGCTTCTTCCATAATCCTTCAGTCGTCTATTCTCCGGACACATTGAAATACACATTCTTTGCTAAATATTGGTGGATTGTTGCAATCGTCTTTCTATCTAGCTTATTCCACTTTTCGTTTGTCATTGATGAGGGTTTCTTTGTTGTGCCCTCGATCGGCAAATACTGATCATTTGAAATCAGTATATCCTCCATCTGTGATTTCCATAGGGAAAAATTAGCCCCGCTCAACTTCTCCATATCTATAATCGCTGTTTCCATTTTCAATATATTAATGCCCAAAAACAAAAACTCCACTTAAAAATAAACTTTAATTATTACTCTTTAAAATTTAGTAATAATGACCTTCCTCCTTTTTAAAATACCCTTTTCAAAATTCTTGCTCCTTTTTAAAATATACTTTTCAAAATTCCAGCATATAATTATATAAATATAAAAAACATATATAATGTTTTAACCTTTTCACATTTCACACATACTTATGTTGGTTTGTATACGTGCAAGCTTGATGAAAAAAATTACGAACTCCAGGTAAAGCACTTACCCACTCCATGTTTTAGGCTTCATGACACGTTTCACCATATGCCCACAACCTTTTTATTTCTTGCAATAATTGTCTTAACGTTCCCCAGCTAGTTCCTTAGCTATTTCCTGAACAGATCCTTTTCCTGGACTCTCTTCTTTGTAGCGATTTCTGATTTCCTAGACAGATCCTTCAATAGCTCTATAGGTAACAACCAATGCTTTAATGAACGCTGCTAGAGTAAGACGATGGCACTAAGCGGCTTGCACAGTGGATATTCGACCCTAGCTTTGATACCAGCTGTTAGTCCAGAGCATACATAACTCACAACAGATTCATACTCAAAGACTTAGACGACAATAGCAAAGAATAATTCACAGAGACAGACAACTGGAGAAACAACAAGATTACTCAGTTAGAAACAACATAATAGATTAAACAATCACTGGAGAACAGAAATCACTTTGCATTACATAATAGGCTTGAGCCTTGGCTTGCTTGCTTTCCTTGGCCAGAGAAATTACAAAATTATAGAGGCAGAAGAAGGATCTAGAATCCTGTATGTGATGCAGATGGAGATCTGGAATGATCTAAAAACTAATGGCGGTGTTAAGATCTAGAAACATCTAGAAACTAACGGTGGTGTGGAGATCTAGAAAGATCTAGATTCCTGCGTGAATTTGGCTTCACACTTAACATTCTGATATACGATTACATGCCCCATGGCAGTGTGGATGACCATCTCTTTGGACAAAAGTCCATGGCCCAACCTTTGAGTTGGTGCAACGAAGGAATATCATGATGGGGACTACCAAGGGGCTGGTGTATCTCTAGAATGGAATCGAGCCTACGATTTATCAGAGAGACATCAAGGCCACTAACATTTTATTAGATGCCGATATGAATGCTTGTGTTGCCGATTTCACTTTGGCAAGGATCACGACTAAAGAAGAAATATGAGAATCTCGTTTGACAACAAGGGTAGCAGGTACACATGACTACTTGGCCCTCGAATATGCTCTCTATGATCAACTCACAAATAAAAGTGATGTATATAGATGTGTGGTTATACTGTTGGAGATCAAGAGCGGCAGAAAAGCTCTAGACACCAATGCGTAGTCGACCTCCCATTATCTCATCACGAGTTGGGCATTGGCACTTGTGAAAGAAGGAAAGACCAATGAAATAATAAATGACAGAATCATGCAGAACAAGGTGGAGAGATTGATGGAGAGATTTGTTTTGGTGGGTATTCTATGCACCCACGTTATGGTAGCATTCAGACTTGGAATGGTGGAGGTCATGAAGATGTTGGAGGGAGAAGAGGAGATTCTTGAAATTCTCAATAGACCTTTTCCATTGATGCATCATCGAATATCTTCCCTTACAAACGAATGAAACGATTCCTTCGGGATTTTTGACAACATTTTTCTACTTCCTTCAGAGGAACTAGATCTGGGGCCATGAAACCAGTGAAGGTGAATAGGATTGCAACGGATGATGGTAACTGTCTAACGTAACATTCTATAAATGAAATGAACTCGCGCAAATTTGGGCTTGCAATGTGCTTTTAACCATTCTGTAAATAAAAGTAAATCAATCGCGTAGTCTAACGAGGCAGAGGAGTTTCCCAGAAAGTTATGGAAATTCAGAGGAGTTGCCCAGAAAGTTATAGAAATTCCAATCATATTTAGAGAAAATCCAGCAAGGATTTTTGTAAATCCAAATATAGTTGTTAAACTTCAAAATTTTAGGTATCTTATACTTTTTTATGGCGTTGAATCCATTTCCACCATCAAAAACATGATTGAATCATTGTCTGTACAAGATTTTTTGAAATTTCTTTTAGTCAGAATCCGGCCACTTTTGGTCGTCGAGGCAATTCATCCGCCTCGTTAAACAACTCCTAAATCAACATATATTTATATGTGTGGAAATGAGCTAGATGCGTTCATGAAGGTGGACACCACATCCCACATTTGTGATGTCAGATGATTTATCATAAATTTCTTGGAATATGCAGTGGCCGTGCAAAAAGCATTCGCAGTGAATGAGCTCTGTCTATTTCTTTATTTTTTTGGATGTTGTCCTCACACCACCTGCCGGCATTCCTTTCGAAAAATGTAATTTATTTATTTATTTCCTTTCTTCAAATGACTTAAATCCCTAGTTATTTTAAATCTCTTTTTCCTTTCTTACGAGTAGACAGAATTTAAGTTCCGGTTATTTTTTAATTCTAATTAAAGCTAAACACTACTTTTTCTCAAATATTATGTTACTAAACACTGACCAAAAAAATATACCTAAAGACAACCATATAAAATAGAAAAACTACTTAAAATATTTTAAACAATTGTTTTTTTCAATTGCTTTATTTGATATTTGTATTTTATATTTTAATTTATTTTTATTTGGACATTGAATATTTTATTATGTATAACATTAAAATATTTTCTTTTAACATTTTTTTTATATTTATATATGGAGATATACGAATTTGGTATGGACATATATTACACTTTCAAATAGTTTATTTAAATCCATGTTGAAATATTTTTTAAAAGTATAAATGTAAACATCTTACTCTCACTTTTATTACTTTATTCCTTTTAAAAATTGAGATAAAATTATATAAGTCATATGGACATCAAAATATTTTATTTATTATTGAGAGTGTGTGAAATATTTTTATTGCATTTGGTTGTAATATCAACAACAAATAGAGAGACCATAGTGAAGTTGAGATTATTAATGTTTTATGATGATTTTAATTAATACTGACTAAACATGAATATTCATTTGTGTTTTTTATTTTATTTTAATTGACATTACTGTTCTATTTAGAGAATATTTTATTTTTATTTTAAATAATACATATGTAAAATTCATAATGCGAATTACCTGTTACTCTCATATTGGGTTGTAAAATGAGCAGTGAATCAAAGCTTAAATTTTTTACTGTGTTTATCCATATTTTTAACCATATTTACATCTTTATATTAACAAATATTTAAAATAATAAATAAGAAATAAATATTTTTCTACACTTTTTTACCATGTTTACTTCAATATATTAAGAAATATTCAAAATAAAATAAATGAGGAATAAAAAGGGAAAGATCAACCCAATAGTTACTCATTTATTTTATTTTAAATATTTTTTAATCTGTCATTTAATAATTAATCTTATCTCATTTGCAACTGTGTAGAAACAATTCTGTCCATTTTCTTGGACGGATCAAATTCAGTTGTGTTTCTAATCATTCGAAAAGATGGGTCACAAGAATCATGAGCACCACCATCATAAGGAAATGGAAAGCACAACGAATACGTATAATATTAGCCCGTCATTTAATATGTTTGGGGCAGTAAATTTAAAATGTAATGGCTCTGTATTACGAACTAACCTATGCCGCATCATGCTAACATCTCTCAACTCTAATATGATAGAGAAGTTTGACTATTCATAACGTATTTATATTATTGTAGATTTAATTCATACCGGGATGGATTTCTCAATCAAAAGGATAGTGTGAACAATATGGTATTATGATTTAATGTAAAAAAATTAAATTGATTATTGTGTTATTTTTAAAAATGAGATAGTAATTATATTAGTTACTTTACTTGTTATCCTTGGTAAAGTTTACAGTTTTGCTTGGATTGAAATATAATTTGAAATATATATAATAATTTGTTTAATAAACTAGATTTATCTATGTTTATGATTGTATCTAGGTTGTTAATAGTATATAGCCAAAAGATAAAGTAAGAACATTTATTTAGATGAAAAATTGATTTAAATAGTGTCTCGTACATCACCTTCCTCATTAGATATGGATAACTCAAGGTTTGCAAGTTTCTTAACTAAGATCATTACAATGTCAATTAGCTCCTTTATGTTTTTGCATTTCATCCATGCATAAAATGATTTCATGTTGGCTTTCCAAATATTGTACTAAAATTTTCCCATTTAGCTATTAATAAATGTCTACACTTCTTAAGTATTTTGCTTTTCTAGTATGCACCCATTCTTCACCCTCTTCTTCTACATCAACATCAATAATGTGTTATCACTTAATTCCCGCTTCTCCCCCTCCTTCAACCTCTTAGTCTACATCAACATCAATAATGTGTTATCACCTAATTCCCACTTCTTCCCATCCTTCAACCTCTTTCTTCTACATCAACATCAATAATGTGTTATCACTTAATTCCCACTTCTCATTTTACATCGGCAATTTCCATGCAGATAAAAGGTGTAATCACTTAATTCCCACTTCTCATTTTACATCGGCAATTTCCATGCAGATAAAAGGTGTAGACCACACATATTCCTCGAACGTCTCGCTTTGGCGTTTTGCAAGTAGAGCCAAGGTAGGATTGTGCCGATGCCCATAATGAAACCTAGGCTAGTTGCAGTACAATACCACATCGCTGCTGGCCCTAAACTTGTTTGAGTGGCATTGTATTACATTTTCAGGAATGATTGATCGGCTTCCTTTATGATTTGTTTAGTTTCTAGTTTGAAATCACAGCATAGTGTTGTAGATTACCAGGTTCGCTGAATGACCATTTTGTGGGCAAACTTTGTTTTCGACACACACAATATGCCACTTGAGTTATCCCAATCTTTGAATGACTTCTGAGTTAGCTTTTCACTTGATCCCACATCCCAAATTGCACTGTCCAGTGTCACCAACATCGGTTCCAACTGAAAAATGTTCATCAGATTGAGCAGGTTTAAGTCATTTCATGATTAGAATGCATTTAAAATAAGACTTTCGATGAAAAAATTGTGTTTAGCAGCCTAATGAAATTGAAATGGAAGATTACCTAACAGGACTGTCTTCTTCTGAGGATGAAAATCCATGCTAACAACATTTGAACCTTGGTTGAGGCTTCTCACAACTATTTTAGGAAGGTCATTTTCAGAGTACTTTTCTTTAGGATGAGTTGGTCCTACATGCCAGGTCTGCATAGAATGGGACCAAAATACAATCAAAATTTTCAAGAGACTAAAATTTCCAAAAATGTTGTGACGTCGGTAATAGGATGAGGGTTTTTGCAAAGCCTATGCTGCCAATTGAGACTAAACAAAAGCACATGCACATAGAAATATATCAGATTGTTGTTAGAATTATATCTGAATGAAGGTGAAATCTTCGTGCCAAATGTAAAGAAATAATATCCTCCATTCCAATAGCAATGATGTTATTATCAGAGGGGTTAAAAGCTATACATGTTGCTGCTGCGGAGGGGGCATGTAGCATTCCGTGACCTACATCAATATAGGCATCACTACATATTTAAAATTCACACATATCAATTATTAAAATACCATCAAATTCGCAATAAATTTCTGCGAGACCCTTTTATTCATGTAATACATGCTTTATAATGTTATACTACAGAGAAACTCATGAATTCAACAGAACCGCATGTGCAGATAGCAGAAGAATTCCTCACCTTAGATGTTACCATGTTGAACAAGGACACTCTCGCACCCCAAGCAGACATTATATATGAATCATTCTTTGACAAAGCTAAGCAAGGGACAACCACTTCTAGGCTTCTCTCACTGGTATCATTTTTCATAAGGGTGCTATTGGGTAGTTGCAAAATGTGTGGTTGAACATTTGCTTTAACCTGTAAAGTAAGTTCGAAATATTAATTGAACTTAAATCGACAATGGAAGAGGCATTCAACTACTGCAAGTGAAACCGAAGTTGAAGACACACCTTGCCAGATGGATTCAAAGCATTACATTGCCACATCCATAGCTTATGTATAGCATTGCTATCCAAAGCTAAGAGACAAGAACCTGAGTAGGAGATTTACCAAAGAAATTTACCCATATCAGTAGGAGGTTTTATAGCCTGAGAGAACATGAAAATGAGAGTTTCAAACTACTATATATAAGAAGAGAACTTGCCTTTCCTGTTGGCAGTGTATCTGTTAATCTGATAGACTTACAATCGACTGGTTCCATTACCTCAGTGAACTTCTAGTTTTGTGCTCTCGTTCTCACCTGTACCATCATCTTGAAGCCTCTGTTTGACATCGACCATCGAAGAGGTAGAAACACCATTCTACAGTTGCGTGTTGATCATGACAGTTAATATTTAATTAAAACAAATATTACTGAAAGTTTATCTATTACTTTATCTGCTAACTAGTGTAAAGATATTTACAAGAACCAAATATAGTGAGCTTTGTAACAAAATCACTTACCAACAATAACGCTGATGGAATCTTTTCTATATTTGCTGCTGCACCAAGAACAGGGCCAGTTGTATTTGCTGCACCAATGATCTTTGAAAATGAAGGCTGCATTTCAGAGATGCCAAATTAGGGTTTTGCCATTATTTAATATTTTCCATATATGCCCAGTGAATGTGCAATTTGGCATCTTACTTACTTGGTTACCTTTGACTCCCTTGCCACTCGCTTAGCTACATCTGCATTAGCTAAGATCTTGATCCCATTATCACGAGTTGTTACAGCCAACACTGAACCACAATTATTGAAACAGAGACAAGGTCTACCCTGCAAAAGGCTAGAGGACTGAATCAATTTAATACCCAACCATAATAAGAAAACATTAATGATGTCAATTGCGTGAGTTCAACTGGTGGAAATTAATCCAACTTTCTAACATGCTAGCTCTCATCCTAAGCCAGCTATTGATAGCTGACCTAGTTCACCCTCGATACCATGAGTGGAATGAGGGGGAGTACCAAGTGGATTTCCCTCGGAAATGAATTAAGCGGAGAACCCAAGAAAAGCAAATATATTCTGTATGTAATCTCTGCAAGCGATGGAATGGTATATTATGCCTCTTTTACTGAAGAAAACTTGAAAAAGGTTGATTTAATGTCCATATTTATTGTATATATCATACATACATAGTTGTGTAACGAATAGCAGACCGTGATAGCTCTTGAAGTTAAAAGACAGTAGCATAAGTTCAGAGTTCAATCCCAATCAGAAAAGTAATTTCAAAAATTCAAAAATCACATGAAAGAAAATCCAGGTTTTCCCAATGACATGCTAATGTTGTTAGAATTAACTTATCAAAATACCTTGGTAGGTTGCATACAAATGCACATTCTCAAGAGAGATGTTTTGTCTTCTGTATAGGAACCTAATTCCATCCATTGAGCCCATGGGGTCTGATACAGAGGACTGCCAAGGTACAATTCTCTAGCTCATGTGAACGGGAATAACACCAAGCATTATACAAGAGGGTAACGTTTCTGTGAGAAATGGCCAAGAAATGGTTTTGGGCCCAAAGTGGAGACTCAGTAAAACTCCGCAATATCACAGCTTAATAAAAAAACAGGGAACGTAAACTCAATCAAACTCTTAGGATTTCACCAAGCTCTCCTCCTAGGGAGTGAATGATGTGAGATGCAGTTTGAGACATGGTTTGCAAATTTGCAATCAACATAAAATTGAAATCAAAAACTGAGAATGCAGATAATACAATTCACCAAAAAAAATTAAATTTAAAATCTGGCAGCCAAGCCAAGCTTGACAGAGAGATATAAACTGCAGCAATAGTTTGCATGGATGCAAACACTGCTATACATAGATGAAACGAATTATTGCAAGAAATCTACAAACTCCTGGGTTAACTGTGCATTGAAACCAAGCATTTTGCAGTTCTGTTTCAATACATGAACAAGCCCACGGGAATGTCTGAGCATCCAACAGTCTGTCACTGATTGGGAACATCCAGATACTCCCTTCCCTATAAAGGTACACCAACATGTAGAATGTCTCATGGATATTCTCAAAATGGACTTGGATCTGTACGAGAATATCTAGAACATTGACAATGAAAATCACACCAAATTCGAAACATTTCACTCTCATTCCCTTGTTCCCTGGAACAAGGCAACCCCAGAAAAAGGGACCAGTTATTTCTGATGCTTCACTGTGCTCACTTTTAATGATCCTCTGTGTAGCTTTTGTTTGTTAAAGGTTTGCAATCTATGTGGAGTGTGTTATATTTTACAGTTACCATCCATGCTAACAGCAATTCTTGCATATTAAACAATTGAAGATTAAATGTCTTTCTGCTGCTTTTCTTAGTGTGGTGGGATTCAAATATATTGTTTATAGCTTTAGAAACTAAATATTGGGTTTTATTTGCATGTTTTTGGTGCTGCTAGTTTGTGTCTTGCATCTATTTTTTATCTTGTGATAGTTGTTCTCATATGATATATATAGTAGTGGCCTTGCACTCCCTCTGTGTATCCTTATGTACTAAGCAGTCTCGTTGGCCTACTTCTGGTCATTTGTTGGACATTAAGTGCTAATCTTATCTATCTGCTTGGCAGGTATGCGATTCAAGAAATATTCCTTTAGCCAAAGCTGTGCTTACTCTTATAGTTCTACAAGCGTTCCATTTTCATACAGAGGAGTGCTTTCAGACTCATCGAGGAGCATATTTTCAGTCTTTTGCCCAGGTATTCTGGTGCTCATGTGTGGCCATATTTGTCATTTGTGTAGCTTTGGATCTCTGTTGGCAATTTTTTAACTGAATGTTATTTATTTATTTTATTTTTGTTTTACATTTATGTATTATATACCAAACCTGTGCATGTTTACCCATTGAATTTGCATATGAGCTGTTGATTTCCATAGACTCATATCGACGTGATGTTCAGTGAAATAGGGATTGCAAATTTGCATGTCAGTTGCTTTGAAGATTCTTGTCTTCTTTTAGTTGATAGAATCTGTGATACTTTTAGTTGATTCATTATTTCCCAAAATCACTTGGGGGTTTGTCTTAATTGCTTCTTTTTTGTCGATGAACCACACAGGACTCTACAATCGGCAGAGATACTAACATGAATCACATATAGATGCATCTAAAATAGCATGTCAAGAGAAACATAAACATGTGGAAAGGTCCATGTGTAGCTTAATGCTGTCCTAGACAGAGATTATAACCTCTTCTATATATAGCTGAAGAAAAAGCCTTCAAACCCTTGTCTTAGGGCTCTTAAGCAACATACGAACAGCACGATAGTAAGTTTAAAGTTATGAACCCAGATCTGAGAAAAGATGAATGGAAATCCTCAAAAATCTGATCCCCCTTGCGTTCTTCGATATGGCATGTACCCAGGTCCAGCTTCAAACCCGTGTTAGAGAGACCATCCACTTATTCGTTTCTTTCCCTATAAATGTGATGAAAAAGAAACTGAATTAAAGCTTGTTTTGAACATTTGTATCTCTTCAAAGGCAGGCCTAAAAAGATAATTTTCCAGATTGTTGATGCCCATCATCCGCTTTACAACCACCATAGAATCACCAAAATTTTGAATTTCGGTGATTTCTTTTTCCGCACAGTGGATGAATAATAACCTAACAGCGATCAGTTCAAAAAAATTGTTGGCAGCCCCTCTGAAACCAGCTTTAAATTTTAAACTATATGAATCATTTGCATGAACTATACCTGTAGCTGAACATGTAGAGAGCTCGCCTAGATGGGCTCCATTAAAACATGACCATGCTCCTGCTCATAGATGTCTTTGTATCTGAAGCTTTTGCCAGATGCTTAGGCATTTCAATACTCATTTTCATACCAGAAACCTTTACTATAAGGAACCAAGCCCTAGGCCACATGTTTCAGTAACAGTAGCTCTTCATCCTCTTCATATTATTCTTGTAATACTCCATGTGTGAATGGGTCATGATAGTACCCAGCCTTGGGATCACGAATGCCTATTGAAGTACAAATTAAGTGAGAATAAATAGATGTTGGATATTGGTTGCAAGAGTAAACCTGAAAATTTTAATGTGTTTATAAGAGAAACGTGTCCTAAGAAACGTGTCACGAATGCCCATTGAAGCACAAATTAAGTGAGAATAAATAGTAAAAAATCAAAATTTTGATATAAAAGAGGACCAAACATACCAAGTAATCTTACATGGAACAATCTGACCAAATTCTCAGCCAGGGCAGTGATCATTTTTCTGAAATTGCATCATATCCCAACAAATTCCTTCAGAGATTCAGCCCTCACAAGGCAACCCCATGAATCGGGACCAGTTATTTCTCATGCTTCACTGTGCTCACTTTTAATGATTCTCTGTGTAGCTTTTGTTTGTTAAAGGTTTGCAATCTATGTGGAGTATGTTATATTTCACAGTTACCATCCATGCTAACAGCAATTCTTGCATATTAAACAATTGAAGATTAAATGTCTTTCTGCTGCTTTTCTTAGTGTGGTGGGATTCATATATATTGTTTATAGATTTAGAAACTAGATATTGGGTTTTATTTGCATGTTTTTGGTGCTGCTAGTTTGTGTCTTGCATTTATTTTTTATCTTATGATAGTTGTGCTCATATGATATATGTAGTAGTGGCCTTGCACTCCTTCTATGTATCCTTATGTACTAAGCAGTCTCGTTGGCCTACTTCTGGTCATTTGTTGGACATTAAGTGCTAATCTTATCTATCTGCTTGACAGGTATGCGATTCAATAAATATTCCTTTAGCCAAAGCTGTGCTTACTCTTATAGTTCTACAAGCGTTCCATTTTCATACAGAGGAGTGCTTTCAGACCCATCGAGGAGCATATTTTCAGTCTTTTGCTCAGGTATTCTGGTGCTCATGTGTGGCCATATTTGTCATTTGTGTAGCTTTGGATCTCTGTTGTTATTCTCTTTTTAATTTTAAATATATATAAACTTTTATTAATACTATTATAGTAATTATTATGGGATCAATTAGGATTAAAAAAATGTTAATTAATTAAATAACTAATTAGTTAATTGGTCTATTAAATTTATTTATATATATAACTAAATATATATTATTTTCTATTTAATTTGAGATTAAATAAATAAATAAAAACTTATATTAAACTTATTATAGGAAATATTATAAAAATTAAAATTAATGTTTATTAATTAATTAGTTTATTAAAATGTATATGTAATTAATATATTATGGTAAAAAATGTTTATTAGTTTAAATTTAAATTAATTTATTTAATTTCATTTAAATATATATGGAATTAAAAATACATAAAATAAAATTTCATCTATGTTTCTATATAAACCACATATATATAATTTTATGACATAAAATGAGAAAATAAACCTAACAAATAATTATTAAGACATTTTTTAAAGATAAATAAAACATATATAAACTTATATTAATACTATTATAGGAAATTATGGGATAAATTAGGAAGACATAAGAGTTGCCATCACCATGAAAGCAAAGGCGAGTAAGAGTTGTTTGAATTCTGGCATACAATGCTGTGTGTGACCTATTTTCAGGTACTTGTAGGTGAATTGGTTCTCTTCTTTAGCCTCCTCATTCCCTGCATTATATTGAGATTCTCTAGCCCTTTTCTTGGTCGATCGTGCAGGATAAAAGAAATGAAAATGGAGATTATCTTCCTCCTGTAGTTGCTTTCATTACAACATTAGGTGTTCGTTGATGCAAAATGTCCAATGGACTTACAATATGTCAGTAAATTGCCTTAGGATAAGTCTTCCCATGAATCACGTATTAGTGGTGGGAATGATAACCCATGTTGCGAGACATTGCTTGACTTGTTTGGAGTAGGATTAGCTCAGTACTTGAGAGACGCGTCCCTTTTTGATCTTCCCGCAAATGCCTTTGTCGTTGCTTGTCTCAAGAGATTTCATCAGAAGTTGGGCTCTCTAGGTGTGTATCCAAACTTGGTGGCAATCTATTTGGAGAATAGTTTGTCTGGGTTTGTATCGAGCTCTCTCCTCTGCGCGGGCATAAAAACCAAGAAGGACCGTATTTGCAAAATCGGAACTACTAACCTCGACTCAGCCTACAAAGGAAACCTCTCAGATATGCCCCCTGTCAGCTATGAAAAGATAGTGGAGACCTTGTTCATAAGATTCTAGTGGACATGTACAAAAATTTGATAAGTACTACAACCAGTGAGAAATTCTACTACTCTACGGTGTTGTATTCTGTCAGAGTGATCAATAAATTTGGACCCAAGAGCCCAAATACTTATTAATGTATTCTTCACCTGCCCTTCATCCAAACTACGTTTGAACGCCCAGTTTCAGCCTATGGAATCCTCGACACTATTGCAACCCTCCTGATCTGCGCTTTTGGGCTTCTCCACGACTTGTGGGTGAGGAGGAGGAATCGTAAGGCTTTGTACAAGGGATTCGTGATGCAGAATGAAAATTTTTTGAAGTCTGTCATGAAACCCAACACTGAGGCAATGTGGTTTGGCATTCAGGAGTTTAAGATTGCCATCGATAATTTCAGTGACAGAAATCTCATTGGCCAAGGGGCTTCAGTACAGTGTACAAAGGAACTCTTGATGATGGTCGGCGGATAGCGGTGAAGAGAACCAGAAACTGCACTCTGGATGGGGATTCTGAATTCGTGAACAAGTGGAGATCATCAGAAATAGTGGAATAGATAAAACAATCACTGGAGAATAGAAATCACTTTGCATTACATAACAGGCTTGAGCCTTGGCTTGCTTGCTTTCTTTGGCTAGAGCAATTACAAGTTTATAGAGGCAAAAGAAGGATCTAGAACCTTGTATGTGATTCAGATGGAGATCTGGAATGATCTAGAAACTAATGGCGGTGTGGAGATCTAGAAAGATCTGATCTAGAATCTTGCGTGAATTTGGCTTCACACTTAACATTCTCCCACTTGAAGCCAAATAAGCGTCATCAAGTCACACCGAGTCCTACCATGCCTCTACATAACTCATGTTTATTTCATGGTAGAATCTTAGTGAGCATATCAACAGGGTTCCTATCTGTATGGATCTTTTCCAAGGATAACTGTTCTTCCTCCAACACATGCCGAATCCAATGGTACCTTAAGTCAATGTGATTGGTTTTTGAATGAAATGCTGGGATTTTTGCCAAGTGAATGGCACTCTGACTATCACAATATAACACATACTTGTCCTGCTTTATTCCTATCTCTCCTAGGAATTGCTGCATCCACAACATCTCTTTACAAGCTCTTGTTGCAACTATGTACTCTAATTCTATTGTAGAGAGGGATATTATTCTTTGTAGCCTTGACA
Organism: Pinus taeda; assembly: GCA_000404065.3. Classification (NCBI taxonomy): domain Eukaryota; kingdom Viridiplantae; phylum Streptophyta; class Pinopsida; order Pinales; family Pinaceae; genus Pinus; species Pinus taeda. Next base: position 42,425 of record APFE031191440.1, read on the forward strand.
CCCAAGGTACTGCTGCACCTGCAAATGTATGCAAATAACCTGTAGCAGACTTTCTGGTATCCATATCTCCAGCCATATCTGCATCTATAAATCCTTCAAGAACAATCTCATCATGACCAAAACATAAACAATAATGACTAGTACCCTTGATATACCTCAAAATCCATTTTACTACTTGCCAATGTTGTTTTCCTGGATTGGAAAGGAACCTACTCATTACTCCCACTGAATATGCAATGTCTGGTCATGTGCATACCATGGCATACATCAAACTGCCAATTGCTGAAGCATAAGGAATCTTGCTCATTTCTTCTTTCTCTTTGTCATTACTAAGACATAATTCAGTACTTAGCTTGAAGTGGGTTGCAAGGGGTGTACCAACTAGCTTGGAATTCTTCATATTAAACTTGTCATGCACCTTCTTGATATATTTTTCTTGTGATAACCACAACCTTCTGTTTTTTCTGTCACGCACAATCCGCATGCCCAATATTCGTTGTGCTAGTCCCAAATCCTTCATTGCAAATTTGCTACCCAAATCTTTCTTTAACCTATTGATCTTATTCTTATCATGCCCAACAATCAACATGCCATCCACATATAACCATAATATGATATACTTTCCTTGATCATACCTCTTGATATAGACACAATGGTCAACTTCCAACCTTTGAAAACCATGTTCCAACATGAATGAATCAAATTTCTTGTACGATTGTCGAGGTTCTTGTTTCAAGCCATAGAGACTCTTCTTCAACCTACAAACAAGGCCTTCTTTTCTTTTTTCTATGAAGCCTTCTGGCTGCTCCTTATAAATTTCTTCCTCCAATTCACCATGAAGGAATGCAGTTTTTACATCTAACTGTTCACATTATAGGTCTAAAGTAGCAACTAAACCAATAATGAGTCTAATGGATGACATTTTAACAACAAGTGAGAAAATTTCAGTGAAGTCAATACCTTCTTTTTGTGCAAAACCTTTCACCACCAGCCTTGTTTTATACCTCTCATTCTTTTCATAACCTTCATGCTTAATCCTGTAAACCCATTTGTTTTGTAGAGCCTTTCTACCTTTTGGGAGGTTTACCAACTCCCAAGTTTTATTTTTCCAGCAAAGAGTTCATTTCTTCTTCCATTGCTTTCGCCCATTCTTTACTGTGCTTGACTTTACAAGCTTCTTGAAAACAATTAGGTTCACCTTCATCAGTCAACAAAATATAGTTTGAAGGAGGATACCTTTGTGAAGGCTTATGAGGCCTAGAAGATCTACAAACCAACTGTGGTGGTGCATTATTAGGTTGAATCTCCTGTAAAGGTTCCTGCAAGATTCCTTCTTCTTGTTGTTCATCATTTTTCACTTGTTGTTCTTCATGCTCCTGGATTTGTTGTTCATTTTCTTATATTGGTGGTATGTTTTCCTGCTGCTCTTCAAACCTATCAATAACCTTCTTGACCTCCAACTCACCTATAGTCCTCTTGAACATTTCTGACTCATTAAATATAACATCCCTGCTTCTAATAATTTTATGTTTGACTGGATCCCATAGACGATAACCAAAAGTCTTCATCCGCATATTCGAAAAAAAATTCATTTCATAGATTTATCATCTAGCTTAGTTATATTTTCTTTAATGTACAAATACTTCACATCCAAAGATTTTCAAGTGAGAATAATCCAAATTCTTACCAGTCCAAACTTCTTCAGGGATATCGCTATCCAAGGCTGTAGTTGGAGATCTATTTATGAGGTAGCAAACAGTCCTGATTGCTTCAGCCCAAAAATTCTTCTCTAAACCAGAATTGGATAACATACTTTGCACCTTTTCCATAATGGTGTGGTTCGTCCTTTCTGTGACCCCATTCTGTTGAGGAGTACCAGGCACAATCTTTTCATGCTTTATGCCAAACCTGTTGCAATATTCCTTAAATGCACTTGAGCAATATTCTCCACCATTATCTATTCTTAAAGACTTGAGCAATTTGTTAGTCTCTCTTTCAACAACAACATGGAATTTTTGAAATATTCCAAACACTTCACTTTTACTTTTCATGGGATATGCCCAAACCTTCTTGGATGCATCATCTATAAATGTTACAAAATATGATGCTCCTCTTAATGATTTGATGTTAACAGGCCCAAACACATCTAAGTGTACCAATTCTAACACATTTTTCTTTCTGTCAAGGCCACCTCTAAGGAATGAAACCCTTCTGTTTCTACCATATATACAATGCTCACAAAGATCAATATTGTAGGATTTGAAACTTGGTAATAAATTTTTACCAACTAGGATTTTTAAGCCCTTCTCGCTCATGTGACCCAAATGCTTATGCCACAGATCTACTGAATTTCCTTCTTTTGTGATAGTAGCGAAATCTGATTTTCCTATTAGTGTCTTTAATGTGTATAATGTTCCTATCTTGGGTCCTTTGGCCACGACCAATGCTCCTTTCCTAATTTTCTAGCCTTCTTTTCCAAAGTTTGTGGAATGGCCTTCATCATCTAGTCGTCCCATAGAGATTAAACTCATGTGCATTTCTGGTACATGCCTAACTTATTTCAACAATATATCTTGTCCATCTTTCATCTTGATCTGGACATCTCCCACTCCAATAATACTACAAAAATGATTATTCCCCAAATGCACTCTACCATAATCACCGAGATTATATGAAACAAAATTATCTTTGCATGGGGTTACATGGTGAGATGCCCCAGAGTCAAGGATCCAATCAAAGCTACTGCTAGATGTATATACACATGCATCCTCTACTGAAATAGTAAACAACACATCACCATCTATAGCTATAGCAGTAGTCTCACCTTCATTTGTGTTGGGTGACTTGTGATTTGTACTAGACGGTCTCTGATCCTTTTGTCCTTTCTTCCAGAATCAACATTCTTTCTTCATGTGCCCAGGTTTGCCACAATGAAAGCAGCTGATCCTTCCTCTCCTTGATTTTGATCAGCCTCTCGATCTTGATCGCCCTTGCCGGCCTCGATCCAGTCTCCTACCATGATCAGCTAGAGCTAGAGCCTCTCTTCCTTGGTTTTTCGCAATTGACTTACATCGTAGCTCTTCATTCATTAAACTGCTGCTAACATCATCAAACTTCAAGGTCCCTGTAGTTACTGAAGTGCTCATAGCTACAATTAAATTTTCCCAACTGTCTGGCATAGAACACATCAGTAATATGGCTCTAATTTCATCATCTAAAATGATTTTAACAGAGGCAAGTTGATTAGTAATAATATTAAATGCATTCAAGTGCTTAGCAACTGAAGCACCCTCCTTCATTTTGAGATTATAAAGCTTCTTCATCAAGAGCACTTTGTTTAATGTCATGTTCTTCTCCAATAGATCATGGAGCTTCTTCCATAATCCTTCAGTCGTCTATTCTCCGGACACATTGAAATACACATTCTTTGCTAAATATTGGCAGATTGTTGTAATCGTCTTTCTATCTAGCTTATTCCACTCTTCATTTGTCATCGATGAGGGTTTCTTTGTTGTGCCCTCGATCGGCAAATACTTATCATTTAAAATTAGTATATCCTCCATCTGTGATTTCCATAGGGAAAAATTAGCCCCGCTCAACTTCTCCATATCTATAATCGATGTCTCCATTTTCAATATATTAATGCCCAAAAACAAAAAATCCACTTAAAAATAAAACTTTACTTATTACTCTTTAAAATTTAGTAATAATGACCTTCCTCCTTTTTAATATATCCCTTTTCAAAATTCTTGCTCCTTTTTAAAATATACTTTTCAAAATTCCAACATATAATTATATAAATATAAAAAACATATATAATGTTTTAACCTTTTCACATTTCACACATACATATGTTGGTTTGTATACGTGTAAGCTTAATGAAAAAAATTACGAACTCTAGGTAAAGCACTTACCCACTCCATGTTTTAGGCTTCATGGCACGTTTCACCATATGCCCACAGCCTTTTTATTTTTTGCAATAATTGTCTTAACGTTCCTCAACTAGTTCCTTAGCTATTTCCTAAACAGATCCTTTTCCTGGACTCTCTTCTTTGCAGCGATTTCCGATTTCCTAGACAGATCCTTCAATAGCTCTATAGGTAACAACCAATGTTTTAATGAACACTGCCAGAGTAAGACGATGGCACTAAGTGGCTTGCACAGTGGATATTCGACCCTAGCTTTGATACCAGTTGTTAGTCCAGAGCATACATAACTCACAATGGATTCATACTCAAATACTTAGATGACAATAGCAAAGAATAATTCACAGAGACAGGCAAATGGAGAAACAACAAGATTACTTAGTTAGAAACAACAGAATAGATTAAACAATCACTGGAGAACAGAAATCACTTTGCATTACATAATAGGCTTGAGCCTTGGCTTGCTTGCTTTCCTTGGCCAGAGAAATTACAAATTTATAGAGGTAGAAGAAGGATCTAGAATCCTATATGTGATGCAGATGGAGATCTGGAATGATCTAAAAACTAATGGCGATGTTAAGATCTAGAAAGATCTAGAAACTAACGGTGGTGTGGAGATCTAGAAATATCTGATCTAGAAAGATCTAGATTCTTGCGTGAATTTGGCTTCACACTTAACATTATGATATACGATTACATGCCCCATGGCAGTGTGGATGACCATCTCTTTGGACAAAAGTCCATGGCCCAACCTTTGAGTTGGTGCAGCGAATGAATATCATGATGGGGACTACGAAGGGACTGGTGTATCTCTAGAATGGAATAGAGCCTACGATTTATCAGAGAGACATCAAGGCCACTAACATTTTATTAGATGCCGATATGAATGCTTGTGTTGCCGATTTCAGTTTGGCAAGGATCACGACTAAAGAAGAAATATGAGAATCTCGTTTGACAACAAGGGTAGCAGGTACACACGACTACTTGGCCCTCGAATATGCTCTCTATGATCAACTCACAAATAAAAGTGATGTGTATAGATGTGTGGTTATACTGTTGGAGATCAAGAGCGGCAGAAAAGCTCTAGACACCAATGCGTAGTCGACCTCCCATTATCTCATCACGGGTTGGGCATCAACACTTGTGAAAGAAGGAAAGACCAGTGAAATAATAAATGACAGAATCATGCAGAACAAGGTGGAGAGATTTGTTTTGTTGGGTATTCTATGCACCCACGTTATGGTAGCATTCAGACTTGGAATGGTGGAGGTCATGAAGATGTTGGAGGGAGAAGAGGAGATTCTTGAAATTCTCGATAGACCTTTGCCATTGATGCATCATCGAATATCTTCCCTTACAAACGAATGAAACGATTCCTTCGAGATTTCTGACAACATTTTTCTACTTCCTTCAGAGGAACTAGATCTGGGGCCATGAAACCAGTGGAGGTGAATAGGATTGCAGCGAATGATGGTAACTGTCTAACGTAACATTCTATAAATGAAATGAACTCGTGCAAATTTGGGCTTGCCATGTGCTTTTAACCATTCTGTAAATGAAAGTAAATCAATCGTGTAGTCTAACGATGCAGAGGAGTTTCCCAGAAAGTTATGGAAATTCCAAGGAGTTGCCCAGAATGTTATAGAAATTTTGATCATATTTAGAGAAAATCCAGCAAGGATTTTTCTAAATCCAAATTATAGTTAAACTTCAAAATTTTAGGTATCTTATACTTTTTTATGGCGTTGAATCCTTTTCCACCATCAAAGACATGATTGAAACACTGTCTGTACAAGATTTTTTGAAATTTTTTTTAGACGGAATCCAGCCACTTTTAGCCGTCGAGGCAATTCATCCGCCTCGTTAAACAACTCCTAAATCAACATATATTTATGTGTGCGGAAATGAGCTAGATACGTTCATGAAAGTGGACACCACATCCTACATTTGTGATGTCAAATGATTTATCATAAATTTCTTGGAATACGCAGTGCCATTCCAAACAGTGCAAAAAACATTCGCAGTGAATGAGCTCTGTCTATTTCTTCATTTTTTTGGATGTTGTCCTCACACCACCTGTCTACATTCCTTTCCAAAAATGTAATTTATTTATTTATTTCCTTTCTTCAAATGACTTAAATCCCTAGTTATTTTAAAATCTCTTTTTCCTTTCTTACGAGTAGAATGAATTTAAGTTCCGGTTATTTTTTTAATTCTAATTAAAGCTAAACACTATTTTTTCTCAAATATTATGTTACTAAACACTGACCAAAAAAATATACCTAAAGACAACTATATAAAATAGAAAAACTACTTAGAATATTTTAAACAATTGTTTTTCTCAATTGGTTTACTTGATATTTGTATTTTATATTTTATATTTTAATTTATTTTTATTTGGACATTGAATATTTTATTATGTATAACATTAAAATATTTTCTTTTAACATTATTTTTTATATTTATATATGGAGATATATATGAATTTGATATGGACATTTATTACATTTTCCAAATGGTTTATGTAAATCCATGTTGAAATATTTTTTAAAAGTATAAATTTAAACATCCTACTCTCACTTTTTTACTTTTAATTACTTTATTCCTTTTAAAAGTTGAGATAAAATTATATTAAGTCATATGGACATCAAAATATTTTATTTATTATTGAGAGTGAGTGAAGTTGAGATTATTAATGTTTTATAATGATTTTAATTAATACTAACTAAACATGAATATTCATTTATGTTTTTTATTTTATTTTAATTGACATTCCTAGTCTATTTAGAGAATATTTCATTTTTATTTTAAATAAGACACATGTCAAATTTAGAATGCAAATTACTCGTTGCCTTCGTATTGGGTTATAGAAGGAGCAATGAATCAAAGCTTAAATTTTTTACTATGTTTATCCACATTTCTAACTATGTTTACTTCACTATATTAACAAATATTTAAAATAAAATAAATAAGAAATAAATATTTTTTACTTCAATTTTTTATCAAGTTTACTTCACTATATTAAGAAATATTTAAAATAAAATAAATGAGGAATAAAAAGGGAGGGATCAACCCAATAGTTCCTCATTTATTTTATTTTAAATATTTTTTAATCTGTCATTTAATAATAATCTTATCCATTCTGTGCATTTTCTTGGACTATGATCAAACTCAGTTGTGTTTCTAATCATTCGAAAAGATGGGTCTCAAGAAACATGAGCACCACCATCATAAGGAAATGGAAACCAAGAACGTCGCTTCCGGGATTCCTTACTCTGGCACAGCGAGTACGTATAAGTTGAATGAATCAGAATACGAGAGGGCAAGGAAAGACGAGAAGCATCATAAGCGTATGGGACATTCGGGGGAAATGGGAGCAGCGGGTGCCGGAGCGTTTGCAATGGTACTGCATATTATATCCTTTACTCATTAATTCTAAATTTTCATATCCAAATGTCGAGTAAAGTATATTTAGGTCATCCACCATGTTAATCATATCTAGTCAGATATATATATCCTTGTATTGTTTCTTGTATTTTGTACAGTCTTCATAAACTAGAATACGCCCAAATCGAGAATTGTTTCGATGATTTTTATAACGTAAAAATGTGAACGCGTATGTTAGTGTAATTTGACATGTGTGCAGCATGAGAAGCACCAAGTAAAGACTGATCCCGAACACGCAGAGAGAGACAGAAGATGCAAGAAAAGATTGTGGCCACAGTTGCAGTTGGAGCAGGGGGATATGCCGTCCATGAACATCACAAGAGGGAGGAGCCGAAGAAGAGAGCAAAAGAAGCTCATGGAAAAAAACATCACCACCATCTATTTTAGCACATCATCTATTCGTTTAAAATAATAAATCTGTTCATGTCGGTCACATAATTTGTTAATTTGTCGGATGGTTAGTTGGCGAATCCAAATAAACATTGTAGGGCGAATATTATAGTGTCTGGACCTTGTGATTTAGGGTTATTTCTATTATTTGTAGAGTTAGGTGTAAATGTGTTAGAAAATCTGCACAGATGAATGTAGCTAGTAAAGGTTGAATAAACAGTTTTGCAGAGCAAAAACACTAAAAGAAAGTCGAAAGAACAAAAAAATTTATTAATTCAAAAAATAGGTTACAATGTGATATAGCATCACTTGGTGAAGATCCAAGGCAATGCGCCATAGTGATGATCAATGAGAAGACTAGACAAGGTAATGAGCCATAGTGGTAATGTGCCATAGTGGTGATTAATGAGAAGACTCAACACTTACAGCAAGTTCCAAAGAGAACTACCCAGTTGCAGAGTGAAAAAAAGAGCAAATCAGGGAGTAAATCATGCAGAAATGATCTTGCATGTAGTCCATGCATGCATGAACAGTCAAAAGCACCAATCTGGTGAAAATTCCAATGTTGAACCTTGCATAGGAGTGAATACTCTAACTAAACATGTTGAACCTTGCATATGAGTGAATACTCTAACTAAACATGTGCTGTGCCAGTGCCAGTGATGAAGGTACTAAGTATTTAATACCTCCAACATTATGTATGAAAACCACCGCATTCGTTTTTGTCACTTTTGTATTTCCTTTCCGGTCAATAAATATTTTCTTGGTAATCTATTTTCGCAAGTTACAAATTCCAGTGTGTGATTTGATTAACAGTGACATCAAAAGCAAAGTTCAACTTTAAAACCAAAAAAATTGCGTACCATCACATTTCTGTATTAGTATTTTGAAACAAGGTTTCACCTCTCAAAAATAGTTATGTTATTTTTCTAATTACAAATATTATAATAAAATATATTTATATATCGTGTTTTGATGCATATCATCATTTTAATATTAGCCCGTCATTTAATATGATTGGGGCAGTAAATGTAAAATATAATGGCTCTGTATTACGAATCAACCTATGCCGCATCATGCTAACATCTCTCCACTCTAATATGATAGAGAAGTTTGACTATACATATTTATATTATTGTAAAGTTAATTCATACCGGGATGGATTTCTCAATCGAAAGAATTGTGTGAACAATATGGTATTATGATTTAATGAATTTTATTTTAAATGGATTATTGTGTTATTAGTCCCTGCCTGGGACTAATAGCGATCGATCGATCGTTGACCAGCGATTATTTAACTTTGACCAAGTAAAATTTCCCGTACATGTCACGTTTAATCCAATGTTTGAAATATAATTTTTTGCTCAATAAATTTTTATTCAAAGTTTCTGTTTCGACCTCTTATTGCCGGCTGCACCGTATACTTTTCTAAAAACTTAGGCTAAAGAGTTTGGAGTGGCCTGTTCATTTTATACAGTGATTTTTTTGGTGCCTTCATTTTATTCAAAGTTTATTTTATCCAAAGTCCAGTTGAAGCCACTTTTTATTAAAATAAAACCACCTGTTAAATTAACAAAGTTACAGAGAAAGCCAAGTGTTTCATGCATGTCTGCCAAGTGTTTCATGCATGTCTCGTAGCTGTGGCTGAGCTTTCAAGCTAAATTGCTTGTTCCTTATTGTATCCTTCTATTCCTTGTCTCTGTAATTTCGCAGAGGTTAATTCATTCAGCTCATACAGCAGTCTCTGATATGGAATTCATCACGTTGCTCCCCGATCTCATCAACCCTGGTTATAGTGTCGCCCGCATGCTTCCTGGATCGAACGAAAGAACTTTGATCGGACAGGTAAGATCAGTATCGCTGATTTTCTGCAATTATAGAATGATAAATTTTGTCGGGTCGCAGATCCATACGGCACAATAATTCTTTATAGGATTTAGGTGAATTGCAGAGGCGGTCCCGCTACTGGGTGGGTACACTCATTCGCTGTAACAGAAAACTATGTGGTAATTCCGGAAATGCCACTGAGGTACTCTGCGAAGAATCTGTTGAGAGCCGAACCAACCCGTCTGTACAAATTCGAATGGCACCCGCAGTCCAATGCATTTATGCACGTCATGTCAAAAGCTACCTGAGACCTGGTGAGTGTCCCTCTCGTGTTGTTCTTTCAATCTCTATTTGTGGATATTAAGTAAATGATGTGTCCCTCTCGTGTTGTTCTTTCAATCTCTATTTGTGGATATTAAGTAAATGATTTTTCTCTGATGTTAGAAATTAGAGAGATACTCCGCGAACACAGGGATCTGATAGCTTTTACAGGAGAACCAGGCCAGCCATGGTTTACGATGCCAGGGCGGTTGCAACTGCTATGATCGTCACGCCGTTCTGTCTGGCATTATACGGTCGGCTAAGTGCAATCTTCTTTACATCTGCATGGTGGTATATCGTCCCAATATTCTGCCACCATTCAGAAAGAAAGGATGAATAACAATAATATGGCAACCAAAGGCCACCATGATGTTATTGTGTAGGGTTCTTGATCTTCAAGCCGCTGAAAACAGGATGAAGGCGATAATACAATAAGGAGGAACATGGCAAAAATGCGATAATGGATGCATTGCTAGAGAGGAAGCAAAATTAATAAGGTTGGTTTCTGACTTGCAGGAGCCATATAGATTTTTTTGTAGATCTCGTTGTTGTAGCGAACCCAATTGTGTAGATACTGTTTCTTTATTTGAGTGAATAGTATGTTAGGGTGTGGGTTAATTAAAACTGTTGAATGCTTGAAGATTTGAATCCATTTTTGAGTTCTTTGCTTTTCTTGTATACAGTAATGCTGGATCTTGCTATATTTGGTATTAAATTTATATTCAATATCATGATTCTTGGATTGGCTATTTTCTGCCTCGTTATTGGAGAATCAAGTTTAAAAAAAAATGTTGTATATCATTCGCAACTCAACTTGTATTGATGCAATTTACATTTCTTATCATGATTTTTTGAATTAGCTATTTGTATTATGATATCTATACAATTCAGAACACAGTTATATAGTTAATTAACCAGCCTGAGGATAGGAGGGTGGTCTGAATAGATTGCAGGAGATGACGCAGAATTCATAATGTTATTGGCCCGCAAAATTCATAATGTTAGTTGCCCAATGAATTGTAATGACTGGTAAGTTTGTAAATGGCCACTTTTTGTTTTGATTATAGATTTTGGAAATTTGATGTATAGAAATGATTTGGATCACTATTTAACTTAGCTATTAGCTTCTGTCGATCAAATTTCCAAATATTCCAAAAACTATATTTAAATTACATTCAAATTTCTCAATCAAACAATACATTTTGACAGATTGATACCATATCCAAAACGTGGTTATTTGGGCCACTTTCAGAAGAAGTTGTGTTTTAGGAATTCAGTGATTTGATTTTCTTCAGATGTTATGAGCAACTTTTTGATGTATTGAACGGAATTCAACAAATTTGGTTTTATTGTGATGAATCACGAGGATTAAAATGAGCAAATGTTTAGTCTAATGTATTTGGCGGAATTCAACTGCTTTGATTTTGCGTTTGGGTGTATTTATTTAACCGGAATTCAGCCATTTTGATTTTTTCTTATGAATCAAAAGGAATATCATTTATGAATCATGATAAGGGATTAAAATTCAAGCAATTATAAGGATTGAAAAAGTGATAATACGTTAGATTTTAAACCATTTGTAGAATAAAGAAAAGTTTTATACTATGTTATATTTATAATTTTATGACTTTAGTGTTTTTATTTTTTTAATATAATTTTATTTTTATTTTTATTTTTATGGAGATCATGCATGTGTGTTATTTTTTCTATGTTTGCAACTCAATTTTGCCCAAATCTGGTGCATTTTAATTCTAACAATTTCTTTGCACAACGATAAGATGGGATTGAATAATCAGCATTAACTTTAAATTTAGACAATGGTAGCATAGAATCAAACTAACCTATCATTTAGAATTCTCATCAACTACTGAATTTTGGCCTCCCCATCGAGTTCCGCATTTTCTCCCATGAATTTTGGTGACCAAATGTTCGTTCCCTGGCCACTCGGAGAAGAACGCAGAGCTCTGAATCTGGCGAGTTTACCATGGATGGATATGGTAGCAAGTGTAAGTGGCCGTGTGGCATGTGTATTTTTGGGAGGGTGGCAGGTGTATTTTTGGGAGCTCATGGCTATGTGGCATGTGTATTTTGGGAGGGTGGCAGGTGTATTTTTGGCCGTATGTGTATTTTCTCATGCCCCGCTCCACCATAGGTGACCGAAACTTTGGATAAAATTAACTAAGTGCAATCGTTGAAGCCTTTACACTTTCCAAACGGGTTGGATTGCATTACATACTCCATATCAAAGATGGAGATTCTGAAAATGACAATGCAAATGTATGTATTTGCATGTTACTTATTCCTAATTTTCAGTAGATAACATGCATCACTTCAATATATAGTTATTGTAATTTGTGTATAATTATTGTAATTTGTCTCTTGCACTTGCAATTTTTCAACACATACGAACAATGTACTTGCATATTGCTTATTTTTCAATGGATAACAATTTCTCTCTTACAGTTAAGCTAAAGTATTTTTCTTTTAAAACACATTGACTTACACTGAGAGAACCGTGGTCGTTTTAAAACACATTGACTTACACTGAGAGAACCGTGGTCGCCGACCATTTTTTTTATTATTATTATAAAAATTAAAATGTTTTTCCTTTTAATTTAAAAAATATTAAAAATATAGAAATTATATTTTATATTAAAATAAATTAACTAAATTGGGAAAAACAAAATGACTATTTTTTCAAATATATAAAAATACATTTTATATTAAAATATATTAATTAAATTGAAAAAAACTAATTTTCTTCTTAAAAAGTTAAATTTTGTTGGAATTTTTTTTAAAATATTAAATTTTGATAGAATCTTCCTCAAATATATGCAACTAATTACACATTGAACAAACTATTTCAGTACCATTTCAAA